>UCOM01000236.1:0-102607 GCA_900474385.1 Ormyrus pomaceus
AATACGTCTATTTGTAGTAGTAAAATGTTGTTTCCATTTCTACTGAATTTTAATCCTGTCCAATAACACTCTTTTTTTTATAGAACTTGAAAGTGGTAAATGATCCTTTATCAAATTTACGTAGATCATAAAGTTGGATATATTGAGAATTTACACCAGCAGCAAAAATCAAACCTTCTGGATCATAAGCAGCTACCGGTTTCCCATAGACCTTTATAGTTGCATGATAGACTGGTGTTTTCAAATCCCACAATTTTACAGTTTTGTCCAGGGAACATGAAAGAAAACTGTCTTCAATGGGACATATACACAGTGAGACGACCTTTTTTGTGTGACCTCTAAAACAGTTAATGTTCTTCTTATCTTCAAAGCTGAAGTAACGAATAGTATCCTTTATCCTTGCAGTACTATGAAGAATTGTATTTTTTACACTAGTGCATTGAATGAGATTAATTCCATAATTATTACTTAATTTAATTTTACACAATTCAGTGCGCTCTAAGCAGTTATAAATCACAATATGATCATCATCCCAGGAGGATATGAGCGTGTTGCCGGTTCTTGAGAAGTCCATAGAGTTAATGTAAGCTGATTTTCTCTTTTTGAACATTTTGTCCACTTTGAAACTTTGCACCACGTTATCGTCGAGTTTCATGATGAAAAACTACAAATTTACGGTTTTGCCATAATGTATTTGCCTTTTTCAACTTTGTTGACACTTTCAACTTTAAGACTTGCTAATTGCTGAACTTCGATTTCTACTTCAGCAGCTTTAGAAACTAAACAAAGATCAACAAGAGCAACTTTGAGAGTTCCTGATCTTCTTGGGACTACACTGATGCTACGAGTTGGTTCAACGTAACGTACGTCAGCCACTTCTTCATTACTCAAAACGAGATCGTAATAGCCTGAACCTTGACTAACTTGGAGGTAGTATTTGCTGTTTGGGTCATTTAAGATCTTTAGCCTACTTGGAGTAATTACTGTATCATTAACAAGGAAGATGTTGACACTAGCTTCAATTGACGGAGTCACTACCATTCCTTTCTCGTTTTCAACAGGAAAAGGTGGATACTCTGATTGAATTTTATATCTGAAAAAATATATTACAAAAAATAAAAACAATTTTTCTAAATTATGTGTATAATCAATATTAAAGTTTGTATAATTAATTAATTACCGAGAAACAATATTCTACTGATAGCCGCTTACTTTAGCTTTTAGGGTAAGTGAGTCGCAGTATTTTTTAGGTACAATTTGTTGATAATGATTTTTTGGTAATGGAATCTGATATTCAAAGAACGAGTCTTCTAAAGTTCCACAAGGAATTTCAATGTCTGTATTCAATGTCTGTATATAATTTCAATGTCTTCCTGCTGGCTTTACGTGCCAGTCAATGCTCAAACTTGTTATATTATCGAAATGACGACAGTCTTCGTCTTTGACTACTACAAATAGACGTAAAGACTCTTCAGTATGGGCAATGATTCGCTCAGTGTCTTGGGACAGTGGGCACTCTTTTCCATCTTTGAAGCCCGGTTTTAGGTAAATATAACGGGGTTTAGCACAAATAACTTTTACACTTGCAATAGCTTCACCACCTTTGCAAGATGGAAGTACTGGCATATTGTAAACGCTGAAACTCAACAAGCTTTCTCCAAGCTGTCTGCATAAAACTTTAAAAACCGAAATTTCATCCTCAGAAGATGAATTTTGCTCCATGACTTCAACGATATTGCCATCTGTGACGCGAATTTCTCTTTGATAACCTTGCTTTACTTCTGACCAAGCTTGAGGTCCACCTTTAAAGATGATATTTCTTGAAGAACCTACTGCCAAGACTGTTTCAGCATTCTGGGGATTGACAACTACGAGAGGTTCGTATGCAGATACGGTCACGTTATCGGTAAGATTTCGCCCGTACGTTACTGAAACTTTGGATATACCCACTGTTTGACTTACAATTGACACCGTTGCACATGCAATGCTGACAAGATCAACGTTTTCGCTTTCAGTTTCCACGAAGTTACCATCTGGAATATCAACTTCAAAAGATAAATCTCGGCAGTCATTGAAAGGTATCAGTCGAATTTCGTTTCCATCGTGTAGTTCTCCAAATAAGGCAATATGCAGATGAATTACTTCACCTACTGCAGCCTCCATGTTGTACTGTATGATTTCTAATTTTGTGGGTACCAAAATGTGCACTTTAGCAGTGTCACGATTATTTACATTTCGAACTAAAGATACAATAATATCAGCTGTTCCCTTTTGATGAATTTTCAAAGCTCCATTTTGAGAGACACTGACGATAGAAGGTTGACGACTATTCCAAGTGTATGAACCGTCACCACCACTTGCCTTAAGAGATATATCGTACCTATAAGAAAATTAATATATTAAGATTTTTCTCAACAAGTAATAATTTTAGTAGATTTAAAAGATTATAAAATTGTAATTTTACCTTGTTCTACCCTTTGAATCCCAAGGTAAAGCTAAAATTCGAGGATAAACTGACACTGCAGAGTGAATAGTAAATTCTACTTTAGCTATTAGTTCTGGAGAAATAGAAATTCGCTTTCCCTTCTTGTTAATCACTCCATGTAGAGTTGCTTCAACAATGGTTGTTCCAGTTGATGTTGGTACAGCAACAACATGAGTTCCATTTTGGGTTGTCAATTTTTTGTCAAAGAATTTTTCACTCATTTTCATGGTAACTTCAACACCTTCACCAATATAGAATTTATGATCTTTGCTGCATTGAAAATTAGGAAAAATTAATTATTTTAAAATGTAAATATTAACAAAGAACATAATGCTTTAGATACTAAAAAATACCTGTCAAACATTTCTAGCACAATTTCATGTGTAAAACCTAGAATAAGGAATTTGCTTCTGTGTGGTAAAGCAGCAATTATTATATATGAAACTTCATTTACATTAACTGTTGCAGTTGGTAAGATTACACCATATTCTTCATGAACATTCTTATCATGCAGAAGGACTTTAGTCTTTCCTCCCATTAAAGCATAAGCTTTTGCTCTGGCATTATCAAGTTCCAAAATTTTAGTATTTTCAGCTTCTAAATAATATTGACTTGAAGGAATGTGTATTTCTTCAAGACGTCCTTGGTGAACCTATAATAAATAAACATAATATCTTTATACATAATTGAAATTGTCTGAAATTATAATGAAAAACTTGGTATATTACCTGCACTATTCTGTAGGTAAAACTATCAAATGGCATTATTGTCACATCAGATGGTATGATAATAAGATTCGCTACAACAATTAATTCTACCTCTACAGGAGGCACATGTCTATATTCAGGATATAAAATTTTAACAGCTACTTTTGCAGTACCAGTTTTAACTCCTTCTAATAAAACAATGTTTCCTGTTTTACCAATGGAATCAAGCATAGAAACAGAATGTGGAGTTTCATAAGGACTTTCTTGAAAGGTCATGAACCGCAAGACATTATTTGGTAAATTATTGAGTTGCAAGCCTTTTTTGTCAATGTTTCCTATCTCCCAGTTAAATTCAATACCAGCTAGCGTAGTAAACTCGTTTCCTTGTTCATCATAAGCACGCACTTCAAAAGCTTCTGGAGCTTCTTCTATAAACAGTTCTCTGGTGGTTGTAACCATGTTCAGAGAGAAAATAGCATCTACTATAACATCGCATCTTAAGAAATGTCCAGTATTTACATCTTCTGCAAGAATAATGGCTGTCTTTCTAGTTGGGTCTCTGGTAACTGTTTGCACTACAACTTCTATAGAACATGAACGATCATAGTCTTCATTTATTGGTATCAAACGTACAATGTCTGGTCTTGAAGTAGACCTATATAAAATAAAAAGCATCAGTATTATTTGTCAAAAATTTTGGACCCACAATATAAATAATTAAAAAAATTAACTATCAAAATATTTTTTAAGCAATGTTCTCAACAAATTTGGTTAAAAAAATGTATTTCAAAAAAGTTAGGTTATGTCAAAAAAATCATTTTTTATTAAAAATTAAACAATAACCCAAAAGTAATAGCAAACCACGAAACGTAATAGTAAACCAAAAATAAAAAATTTTGACTACCGATAGAAATTTCTTTCAATAATTAATGAAAAATCTCACCATTGATAGCAACCGCCCTCGCTAACTTCGAGGGTAAAATTCACCGGGAAATCATTGAACACCGGCAGTAGGACTCGCGGCACATTAAGCCGATTAGCCTCCGCGAAGGGCGACGCAAAAAATAACACCCATAGTGCCGTAATACAATGTATTTTCAATAATTTTCGCGAGCCCGCCATAATCTCGACTACATGTGTTTGGCAAAGACGGCGGCTTCTGCCTTCCCTCTCAAAGTCTCAATTGAACCCCTACCTACTCTGATACTTCGAATCACACTGTTGTAACTTGTAACGTACATATGCAAATTAACCAATCATCCACAGAACCTGTGATTCTCTCGTTAATGTAATGCGATTACTTCTTGATTAATAGTAAGAAATTTGTATATTATGCTAGTTGTTTGTTTTTCAGTTACCTAATGAATAAATAAACGAATGAGAGTGGAAATTCAAATATTAGCGGGGTAGTAGACATTGTTAGATGGCAATCTTAGATGGCAACACTGCGCTAACCTAAAAAGTTGAACAAATTGTTTTTTTTGCGATTACTTATCGCTTTGCTTTGGTTTGCGAGCGATGTCCAGAAGGCAGAGCGGCCCTCTTCCTTTGCGGCGAATAAAAACTAAATAAAAGTGACGCGTCGGCTGAAGTGTCATAAATCAGCTGTTTTATCTTTGATTAAATGGTACTCTCGCAAATTAATTTGCAAGCGGGAACGTCAGTACAGTAAGAAGAGTGAAGATTTAAGCATAACACTAAAATGATTTTTTTCATAAGTTCGTGACGGTTCAGCTAATTGTATTGTAAAATATCATTAAGGTTATGAGAATTAAAAACTGTAATTAATGACATTAAAACATTGCTCTAGTATATTTAGAGAATAGAAGTAATCTGAATCTTGGATGAACGAAATACTGTGGTGTGAGAGGAAATTAATTAATTTAAAGGAATGGGTATAGACAGTATGAGGGTCGGAGGAGGACGTTGTCCTTCAGTCCTTGTTGTAGGACTTGTTGTTGTCTGTATAATGATGCTATGTAATTGGTGGACTTCATCTTCAACTAATTTAGAGCTTCTTCGACAAATTGATGAACTAAATGAGCAAGTAAAAATAAGGTAAAATAATTTTTTTTAAATTTTAGTTTATTATATAATATCAAATTTAATTTCAAAATAATCTTTTTAAATGTTTTAGTGTGGAAGAGAGAGATCAATGTGTGACTGAACGTGGAGTATTCGAAAAACAATTAAAGAAATCTCAAGATGAAACCAGGACAACTAAAGTAAAATTATCACAAATAGAAGATAGTCTTTCCCTTTGTAATAAGGAATTAGAATCTCAAAAACAAACAGATTTTACTAGAACTAGTACAATAGAAGCATTAAGAGTTGATAAAAAAGCAATGGCAACTCAATTAGAAATAAAAGATAATCAAATTAAAAAAGTGGAAAATGAATTAGAAATAAAAGATAATCAAATTAAAAAAATGGAAAATGAATTAGAAAAAGTATGAGTACTATTACTTTAAAATCAAGTAAAGCATTTTCATAAATAAAGATATAAAATAAATTTTTGTTCCAGGTTAAAGATGAAATGGACAAGTTGAAAGTTTCTATGAATGCCCCACCACAGAAGCAGACACCAGTCTTGCCTATAGGTAAGTTGTGACTTGTGATCTATTAGGTATAAGAAATTTTGAATCTTCAAAGCATTTTTGGACTCTGCTAATTTAGCAAGCAGCACCATCATAGACAAATCCCATTTGGGCCCAGTTGATAAAGCTGCAGTTCAAATTTCTATACCAGGACAAGAAGGCTTACATTTTCATGGAATACCTATATTACCACAGGATCCACCTGGTGCAGTTCGAAGGGTTCCTCACTATTCTGTTACAAAGCTCAAACAATAGGCTTTCAATATATTTAACAGAGATTGTTACATAATTATTTGTTTATTCAAGTTTGAAACTACTAATTTTTAGTATAAATTTGAAATAAAAAAAAAATTTATTTTATAACTTAATTATATAATTATAATAATTAAACTGGACAGTGTGCCATATTTTCATATGGAATTATCTAAAAATTATATAGGCATAGAGTGGTTATAAGTTTTTTCTTTATTGACTGAAGAATTTTTAATAATTTTTTAGTGTTTTTATAAATTTTATTATAAATAAATATTTTATAAAAGTTAAAAACTCTATTTTTCTGATATACTGTATTAACATATTATTCTAATATTAACAATATTAATTAGTAATAAAAATATTATTTTAGTCTTAAAATATTAAATTTTTTCACGATTGTAAAGTGTTTGCTAAAATTTTATTTATGTAGAAAGTGACAAAGAATTACAATCGTTTTCAGCTCGTATACTGGAAAAACCACAGCCAGATAACAAAACTATTAATGTAGTTCCACAAGTAAATGCTCCTCCAAATGCTGCTCTTGCAATGAATGCTGAGGTACAAGCACCTGATGTTCATGAAAAAGATGCCAGTAATATGAAAGGTAAATTTTTATTAAAATTCAATTTATATTTCTACTTAATTTAACAAAATATTTATTTGAATAATTAAGTATAGTGCATGAAAATATAAAAATTGTATTTGTTCAATACGCAATTATTAGACACACTCGCGAAGATAAGTCACGCGTATTTCTAAGCAGACTTCAAATATTGTATAATACATTTAAATATTGTATTTTTTTAGAGGATAACGCCGCCGAAGTTCACGATGGAAATAATGCTGTAGAATCAGATTTAAATTTTAATTTAGTGTCTGACGTGAGAGGACAAGAAACAAGAAAATAATAAACATTTAATTTACAAACTGCAGAAGAAACTTCTTGAATTGTTGAAATAATGGCAACAGTTGCAAACAAGTTGATTGTTCTAGTATCATCATTTACTTTGTTAAAAATGAGTCAATTATTTACTTCACACAAAGTGTGTGTTTAATATTAACTATAAACAAAGGTTTTTACATACACAATTTTAAAATGTTAAAACATTTAAAATTGCTCAAAAATCATGAAATGTGACGAAAAATATTATAATGTGAGATGAGAGTTTATACCAAAATTTGTATTATGTTAGTCATTTAAGTTCATCATCTTATAAAATTGTTCATAAATTTTTTAACTTAGTATATCATTGTTTTTTAGATTAATCATTATTGTTTAAACGAAGGTAAAAAATAAAAGACCATGACAATTATGTATATTATTTTTTACATATATTTATGTTTCATTTGCTGCAATAATATAACATAAAATGAAATTTACAAAAATCGCTCGCACTTCGGCCTAATATCTAAAGGTTGTTCCCATAAAAAGTGCGAGCGCTTATTGCTTTCATTCTCACGCTCGAATGAATCGCTACATTTTAAAAATGATTCTCATTTGATTGTAATTGTGCAGACTATTGGGTACACAATACCTCAATGCTGTCCAGCGTGAGAGAGTTTTTTTATATTGTCAATGTATAATATTCGTTTGAACATTGTTTTGTTGGAATCCATTGAATTAATACTTAAGTGTAACGTGTTTAATAGAATAAACGAACTTGTCTTCTATGGAATTGGTTAGCAAAATTAAAATTAATACATTTTTGAATTAACAATTTAATTTTTGGTTCAAGAAATAGTGTTCTTATATATAACACCAACGTTTTGTTTTCTACACACACAATGATAATAGTTTAACATTTTCATAAAAGTATTTATATAATTTATTTAAATATTTTATTTTTGGGACAGAGTTGTTTGACGGAAATTTGCGGAAACTTTATTCAATTTCTAATAGAATTTAGGATTTCGCAATGTATGTTTATTTATTACATTTATATTTTAAATTTTTTTATGATATAATTCAAATAATTTTATAACAGGATTAAATTAGGTCATGATTTTTTAATCTATTGAATTTTAATGATGAAATTAAAATTTTGAAAGTAGTACTTAATTTTATAATAAAAACTCAATACTTTTTAAAGATACTAGTGCAAAGGAGATTATGTTAATAAAATTTATGTCAGATGGTAGAAAATTATTCTTTTGTGAGCTACAAGACTTATCTTGAAGTATAATAGAGAACACTTTTATTGTAGAAAATATTTGTAACAATTAACAGTTTTAAGTATAGATTTCCAATTTTTAAACCTGATACCTACTATTATTATTTTATCATTATGTTGACAGAAGAAATTTTGACAGAAATTGGAACCTAAATTCTTTCACGAAAAAAAATGACAAATATTCATCATAAAATAAAATTTTTATTAATTATTAAATCAGGATAACAAAAACTAAAATTTTTGTATATGAATTGCAACATGGAAGTATTAATTAATATTAATAATCAACAATGTAAAATGAATAAGTAAAAAAAAACTTACAAAAACTTTAAATATTCTATAAACTATTTAAAAATAACAGTTCTAAAAAATGATTTGAAAATCTATATTTGCTTAATAGTTAAGCTCGTAAATCGTTTTCAATACTTTTTAAATACAAAAATTACTAAGGTTTTTTTCCAAAATGCAATACTTGACTAGGAAATGTTAAGTAGCGACTAGATACAATATTACTGGGTCTTATTTTATGAACAACTCGACTGTAGCGCGTTTTATATTCACTTGGGAATCTACAAAGTATAAAGGTTTCTAAAATTTTGCTCGACAATCGTGTATATGATAAAGGCCGTTTCATTGTCTTTGGACGAGGTTTCAAACACTAAATCTAAGTGAAGAAATTTTCTCTAGCAAAAAGTACTTTCTGAAATTTTTTGTAAAATTGTCATAAAATAATCTTTGAGTGATAATTATTTCAGAAAGGAAAACGTAATATGCACTTATTACAAATTATCTTTTTAAAAAATGTTTTCAAATTCGTCAACAGTTCTTTTTATATAATGTACTTTTTAATACGTTATAATCTAAAGAATTTATATATTTAATATTTAACTGATTTGTAAACATATGCTATGTAAAAAATTGTTGCAAAATATTAAATTATGTATAAAATTTAAAAAGATGTTAACGTTATTAAAATTTACTTTCAGAGACTTCATTAACTTATTTTGAAAATAGAATACGGTGCCTGCACCTAAAAAAACTAAATTAATAAAGTTCTCGTAATTGGGAAGACTCTCTCGACTCACAGATTTCGTTGTGTACGCACCGGGTATATTTCTTATGATAGCTGCCGTCTAGAATTCGATCATTTTAAGGGGAATATTGTGGTGGACTTTGACGCGATTTTCTTCCAAAAATGAATGCAAAAATCGAGCGCAATCTCCACCAACGACTGTGTTTACGTGGAGTAGTTCGCGCTCTCTCTTTCATACGAATTTGCCTAACTAGAGAGTAAAATGAATCGTCGATAAATTGTCGAAGAGCCGCAGAAGTCTCGTAAAACGGACATCCTAGTTGAGTAGCCAGAGCTTTTCCTTCATCTGTAGTTACCTAAAACAAAAGAAAATAATAGAGATTTATAAATTTAAAACTGAAATTTATCAGAGAATTTTGCATGCATTAAAAAATTAAGTTGTCATAATATAAATCTCGAATTTAGAAGACTGATAAGTCAATACTTTAAAACAAAATTTATTTTTTATTACTTACTTCCCTCTGGTGTTGCAAGTCAAACTTATTTCCAACAAGTACTAAAGGTATATCTTCATTAGCTCTAACTCGTGATATCAACTTGCGGTACTCAATAACTTCTTGAAAACTGTGTCGATCAGTTACAGAATAACATATCATAAAACCTTCCCCACAGCGCATATATTGGTCTCTCATTGCAGTAAATTCCACCTTTATTGATTAGAAATATACTTGTTTAAAGTGATTTAAAATTTGTATTTGTTATATTTTAGTAACCCAAAAATTTTATTTACTTGACCAGCTGTGTCCAAAATATCAAGCAAAGCAGCTTCCCCATCTATAACTGCTTGCTGTTGATATGAATCCTCTGTAACACAATGTTTATTTAATAAAATTAATACAATTTAATAAATATCTTATAATTTGAATTATTTTAAGAATAAAAAAACTTACCAATAGTAGGATCATGGTCATTCAAAAAGCTGTGACTTACAAACTGTAGAGTTACAGCTGTAAAAATAAAAGACCACTATTAAAGTTAAAAAGTTTAAACTTTACATGCTAAAAAAATAAATTAAATTTTACCTGATTTTCCAACACCTCCTTCTCCAAGCACAACAATTTTATAAACTCTAAGCCCACCTCTTGTCGTTGGCTGTGATACCACAGGTATGTCATTTTTACAATCAGAATTCTAAAAGCCATGAATTTACATGTAAAATAATAAAAAATATCATCACTTTTAATTCAATAACTCTACTTTCGCTACAAAAAAAATAATGCTACCACCCCTCAGATCAATAATAAACAAAACAATTTCCTTTAATCCTATTCAACCAAACCCAATCAATGCCTAATTCAATGCACAATTTACCCTGACACCGATACGACTTCTATTTGATTCCAAAGCACTCACCAGATAAGTAGTACCTCGGTCCAGAATAACGTCCGTCATGTTGCCCAAGCGAAAGTTATCTCATAACATAATAACCAAGCGAGCTTTTGGTGCTCAACAACGACCAGGAAATTTTGGCATATCTATACTTGCGGCCTGGACAAGCGCTCGAAGAGCGTCGTCCTCGTCGTGAGGCATCCTTCCGAATCGCTTGATGTCTCCCGAGAAAATATCTAGGCCGAGCAAGCGAGCTTTCGCACGCAGGAGCAGGAGTGAAACGGCGCGCATCGACCAGCGGCGGCAGCAGCTTGGGCAAGGTTGTATTGTAGTTGCAAGGAGGGGGCACCGGGGCAGTCGTCATGTAGGTATAGGTGCTTTCGCGGACGCAACCAATCGGTTTTCTCGCGACCAAGATCAGAGATTGCCGCTCGAGGCCGCGTATTTACTAGAAACAGTAGGAGGATCGGAAAAAGCTTCGTTTTTTAAACAGGCAGAGATTTTTTCGAAGCAGAGCTTAACCATTTGAAGCTCTATTATTGTTTGCTCCCGCGGTTTATCTAGTTATCTGAAGATTAAAAGATAAGATAATAATCAGCTGATTAGTACACGAGGATCTCATCAGCAAATGTCAGTTTTTTCCGAAGCTTTCGAAGAAAAGCAGTAACAAAAGGCTGCAGTGACGTGAGACGTGTACCGATAATAGCTCAACAACATAAACAAAATGTACCGAAACATCACGGCTATCGGTGCTTATCTTATCCGGAACCGCAGTTAAAGTATTCACAGTTCGTGAATTCTTGTAATTAGTCGTTCTAATCTCTCCCTACATTGGTTCTCTACTTTTTTGCAGCCTCTTTTTCTCTCTACTCTGTGTATATACAGTGCATATCTGTTCGATTGTTTCTTCTTCTGGCCGTCGCACGCGCTGCTTTGAATATAACTGGGTCAGCTATGCATTGACAAGTACATTGACTCATCTTACTGGAGTTATCGGAGAGAGACTGTTTTAATTGTGAATCGTACTGGCTTGGAGACAACAAACAGACAGGCAAAGTCAAGCGAGTCAATGCTTCTGAACAGATCGATGAGAGTCCAAGAGGATGTCCAATTCTGTGACTGTTGGTGGAATTCCTGTTGAGTGCCTGACCGGAGAATTGGCTGGTATCTGGTCAGGATGGGGAGGTCTTGGAGACAGAGAAATTGTCAGAGAGGCCTCTGCCAAAGGCACTCACATAAATCATGCTTACAAGTTCTTGCAAAATAGAAGACATTGCTCTCTGCAGGAGGCAAAGTCTTACTTTGCTAATGAAGTAGAAATATGGGTAAATGCTTTGCTAAAAAAGAAGCAGATTCATCGGGCTTCCCATGTTTTAAAGAATGTTGTGAGTAACAATTATGATATAAAAGTTTGCTTTTAGTCTTATAATCAATATTAATATCAATAATGTTTAATTTCAGGGCAAAGTTCCAACAGATTATATCAGAGCAACTTGTTTAAAATGTAAAGAGCCGTCATTAAGAGATTATTTAGCTCAACACGTGGAAGCTTCATTTAACAATGAAGAAAGAGAAGCTTGGAATTTAATCAATTTGATAGCTAGATATAAAGAGAAATTTAAGTAAGTTTATCAAAGTTTTTTTAAATATATAACTTATGTAATAATGTTTAGCTTTAATTAATTCATCAAACATTTTTGCAGTTTAAAGAATGATTTGATCTCATACAAGTGCCTTGAAGAGATAATAAATTTACCACAAAATATTAAAGATGCACTTTATACAGAGCTCTATTTTTATTATTATGAACCAAATATCGTTGCTTACTTGAATAGTGACACAGTTTGGAATTATTTATTAACAAATAATAAAATTGAATTAATAAAATTTTGGATTGACCTTAACTTTAGTAGTCAAGATGTTGTTGCTTTTAATAAATTAAGTCAAAATTATAGAACTGACATAGAATTATTATTATCTAATTTAAAAATAACAAATCAAATGATAGATTCTGTAGAATTATCAAATGGAATGCTTCATTTCAAGAGTTTGATTCTGAATTATTTAAGCAGGTATGTTAATTTTTAAAATTAATTATTCTGTTTTTAATGATAATATTTTAGAAACTAAAATTTAATTCTGTTCTTTGTAGATATGGAATATTTACAACCAAAGAAAGCAAAGATATTAAATTAATACTGTTCAGACTTTTTGGGGAATGTATTAATATATGTGATTTCCAAAAAGTACTTTCAAAGCCATTTTGCAATGTTGACACCAATAAATTTTTTTCAAAAATTGATATTGTTGGGCTTTCAAGAAATTATTTTGAAAATGATGAAACTCAAAAAATTGATATAAAAAATAAAAAGCTTTATGATTCTCTGAAGGATATGTGCAGTGCTACAAATGATTACAAAAATTTTTTAGAGGATGGAATTGTTGAAACCATGTATTATCTTACAAGTGACGTCAACCACTTTTTAAAACAAAATCCAATTATAGCTTTTACATTAATATTTCTGCATTACTCACAGTGTAAACAAGCTTCCAGTGAGACAACTTTAAAAGAAATTTTAAATAATGATACAGGCTTGGTTACAAAAAGGTTAAAATTGCCAAAAGATATTCTTGATGCTGTGATATTATATTTACCTTATTTAAATCATGAAATGGATCCAAAAATCGCAAAAAATACTATTAATATGTATCAACTTTTGGATGGTTATGAAAAATTCAATTGTAATTTATGTTTTAAGTGGCGATTTAAGAATGGAAAAATGCCAGATTTTTTTAACGAAAATCTGGGAAAAAAGTTCGGTCACAAAGAAAGATTGACTTATATTAATTATTTAAAAGAAGCACGACCTAATATGGCTGCGCATGTTCTTTGGCATCAACAAGAAAAATTAGTTAGTGGAATGTCATCAAAAATGTATGTTTAATTTATCAAAAATGTGTTATTAAATTAAAATATTAGATTTTTAAATGAATTTTTTTTATCTTAGGAAATCGCAAGCTTCGCTTCATGCACATGTTTTTGCATTACGTCATATAAAAGACTTAGAAGTCGTCAGTGGCTGTATTTCATTTTTAGAAATTCTTGGAATTAGTTCTGAAAATTTAAGACTTCATGTTACAGTTGCACGATTTGTGCGAAAAGAATTAAATGTTTCTATAGGTAAGAACTTTTTACTGATTTAATAGTACATTTCAGTCATTAATAAATTCTTAAAATGTATTAATAATATTTTAGAGAATTCACTTGAATCAATTATATATAATAACCAACCAGAATTAAAGTTGGTGTTAAGTTATTTGGAGCGCAGTTTTCATTCCCGTTTAAACAATACTATAATTGATAATAATGAAGAATTTATTGAAGCTCTTTGCACTTGGGACGTAATTGTAAGATTCGCAAAATCGCATAATAGTTCTTTACCAATATCACTGCTAAAGTTTTTAGCATCTCATGATGCTTGGTTTCATTTCGTTTTAGTTGGTCATATTTTTGCATATCCTATTAATCAGGTACAATAAACATATTGTATATTTTTACATTTTTAGTATTTTAATACTCAGAATTTAATTTTGAATCTTTCTTTGTTATTCAGATTACAGAATGTATGCAGTACTTCGATAATGCCAGTTTAAAAGAGCATTTGTTACTATCACTGAATAATTCTCAACTTTTAAATCATAATTTGTTCACTGAAAATCAAAATTTCATTGGTGAAAATTTTAGGGAAGATCTTGATCAGATATTGAATAATGAAATTACTGTTAGTATATAAAATATAATTCTATTAATTAAATACAATTTTTTTAAAAAGTATAATTACTTTTGTATTTTTAGGGTTCTCTGCAAACAAGTCCATCTTCTTCAGAAAAAAACCTTAATAATTCAATACTGAAGCAAAATAATAATAATAATTCTTCCATAAATTTAAACACAATCGCAAATGTTTCTTCTTTTGTAGATGATTTATGGCTGATAATTTTAAAATGTCATCAGAGTCAAGACCCACCAGGAACTTTACTAAATGCTTCACGAAAATTCAAATCTCCGATTCTTACTGTTTTAGCTACTTGCTATGAGGTAAACACTTCAGTTTATGTATTTTCAATTCATTAAAACAAAATAACATTCATTTTTCTTTTGATTTCGTTAGCCGTCTTCAATTTCCTCTTATTGCTATTCTTGGTTAATTATTTCTGTTGAAAATACTAATTTTGCGAAAGATTACGAAGAGTGTTTAGAGAGTCAAATTTGGACCGCCAGCATGGTTTTAAAACTATTTCATAATATGGTTTCTTCTGAATTTGTCAATATTCTTTGCCGAGGTCTACAAATATTTTTGCCAGTAAGAGATTTTTAAAAAGCAACAAATATAGATTAATAATTACATTCAATTTTTCTGTCTGATATAAGATAAACTTCTTTATTTTTTAGGAAAATCCATTAAAGATATTTTTTGAATTTCTTGTACAATGCATAGATTATGGAAATTTCACAGATCCTGACCAGTATTTAAGTAACTTTATAGTTGAGTGTACAAATTATAAATGTAATGTAAGTATGAGAGTGCAGAATTTGGAATCACAATTCATTTAAAGACAAAAAGTTTAAGATATTTCAGTCTTAAAATATAAACCATAATTTTGGGCTTATCGAGTAATAATTATTAATGCGTTTCAGAAATTGATTAATTGGGAATGCAGTGATGCGACATATTTGGAAAATGTTTATTGGATTCAGACGGTAGTTGTGAAATGCATTATCGTAGCTCTTGAAAATGCGTTGCAGAGCACACGCGAACAAATAGAATTACTCAGTGTCTTAATTAAATCGGAATTTCACAAGAATTTAATAGGTAAATTTTCATTTTTAAAAAATCGAAAACTTATTTCTTCATATCTAGTAATCATTTTGTTTTTTAGTCGATGCACCGGATTTAGAATCTCTTTTTCAATATACAAAAATTCTCTCTGAAACGAACGTTAAATTAAATTTCTTTTGTTTTGATACAACTGTAAAAATTCACGAATCTGAGGCTGAAATAGAAAAATGTGTAAATGAATTAATTAGTATAGAAGATTATGATAATGCTTTACGGCTTTCAAAAGTAGCGAATTTGAAAGCTTCAAAAATTATTCTTGCTCAAGTTAGTAAAAATTTAAATTTAAATTAATATGAACCCAAAAAAATGTTATGCAATCTAAATGTTTTCAATTATTTTTTTAGTATCGAAGTGAGTTTAAACAAAACGCTGATAAAGAAGGTGTTGTTGATCCGCACTTCTGGAATCGCTGCGCCTCTGATTTTAAAAAGTACGAAGTATGCTATGAAAAGGCTGCGGAATTTTTTGTTGAACATGCGGAAAAAGTTAAATCTTATAAAGAAAGGTAAATTTTAGTTTTTTAAAAAATGATAAGAACATTTTTTTATAATAATAACATTTAAATATTGCAGATATGAAATTCTAAAGCTGGCTTTAGAAATACTTCGGGAGAATTCAAGAGATCGTCAAACATGTGATACTGTCGAAATGGCCATGTGGAAATCCTGCATTTTAGCCGGTCCCGAAAACATAGAAATTAAGTCTCAAAATACTGTTTATAAGAAATTAAAGACTGAGCTTTTGTCTAGCGTTAGTGGATTGCAAATGACTTGTACTCTTACAGAGCCTGATGAGAAAGTCGCCGTTGAAACTTTAATTGGTCGTTTATTAGATGCAGGAAAATTAGACACTGCACTTCGTATTAGTGCTATTTTTAATTGTAGAAATAGAGTAAGTTATTTTTAAATTTTAATAAAAGTTTAATTTAATGAGACAAATATTGGAGAGAAAATATTGAATATTCTAGGAATTGCAAGTGCTGATGTTATGCTCAAGTTTAGCTGAAGGCGAGATCTCACCTTATCAGTTGACTGTACAACAAAGAGCATTACTGTCCGATGCAAATAATCCGAGAAAGAGAAATACTACATTAAGAAGTCGAGGACTTCAGCGATTACCATCGTCATCTTCTCGTAAGTGTAATAATTTTTTATTCATTAGTATTATTCGTTATCATTTCTTATTAAATCATTTAAATGAAAAATTAAAATAAGATTAAATAGTGAGGAAATTATTAAAATCTTATTTGCACAGGTTGTGATAAAATAATTAAAAAATGACTTATATTCTATTTATAGTAAACTTATCTTCATCAACTTCAACAAAATTAAGTAATAGTGCGGAAGTAACAAGTGCTTCAACTGCTGCAGATCAACAAGAGCACTTAGATTGTTTGGCATTATTAATTAATTTAATAGAAACTTTGAATCATGGTATCGAAATTGGAGTAAGAATATTTTCATGTTATCAATTGGCTGTTCAATTAGGAAAAAGTTATCAAATACTTTTAACATTAAATAACCCTATGCAATTTCTCCAAGAAATCGTAAGCAGTGCATACGATCGTAAATTAGAAATGGCTCGAATTATTATTATTACTTATCAAATAGAGAATGATCAAATTGCTCATTTCTTAGCTGAAGAAATTGTTGCACATATTACTCAAGTTATTGAAGGTATAATTTTTGAAAAATTGATTTCTTTGTCTAATCTTAATCAGACTCAGCAAATTAAATGTTTATAATAACTTTTAGATGGGTTCAATGAACCAACTGCAGCTTGGAAATACAATATGAATCTACAGTCTGTGATAGAACTTTGCAAGGACTCTTCCCTTGTAGGTTTAAAACTCTTAGACATGGCGCATAAATTACTTGGTCATTCATGCGGAGAAAAACGAAATTGTAACTATTAAAATATTCACAAATACATTTTTTCATAATACAAAATTTCAAATACATTCTTTTTTTTTAGTGGTTACGTTGAAAATTATTGTAGAACTATTAATTCGATCTCATGATTGTTTTACTGCAGCATGTAACATGGAAGGAATTGCCTCTGTTCTTCGAAAATGCCAACAGCTTGCAAATTCCCTTCAAAATTTAAAACACTGGAACCTACTAATTCGGTTGGTCACTGGTGTAGGTCGCTTTACCGAAATGAATTATATTTTCCAAATACTAAAGGAACGTGACCAGTTTGAATCTTTGCTAGGCAGAGGATTAGATAAGGTAATAATTTTATCAAAACGATTTTATTTCATTTTATTTCATAAAATTGTTTCTATCAATAGGTTCCTGGATTACGAATGGCGCTCTTAGACTTTGTTAAGCGTCACTGTCCTCGAGATAAAGAGTTATTCACTATGATAGCTTTGCATTTCCGTCTGTATTATGAAATAGCACTAATGTGGGAAGATGAAGCAAAAAGTGTCATAAATGATTTGATGAACGATGCCAAGAGAGAATGCGGAAGAACATTATCAAATCCATCCGTAGAAATTAAATTTACCAAAACTGAAGTAACTGAACAAAGACTGCAATTAGTGATTACAAATTTGACTCATGCAACTCAATATTTTATTCAGGTGAAAAATTCTCCAATTCAATTTATAAAAATACCTCAGATCTTATATATTAAATATTTTCGTTAAATTTTTATCGATAATATTTTAAATTAATCCTGTTAAATAATACCGTTGTGTTTATGTAATATTGCAGGATCACAAACTAAATTTAGCGAATCGCTGCTCCCATCAAGCTCAACTCATAGCCCTGCAAATCGCTCTGCTTAATTCGGCATCTCCCAACCAGCAGTTCCCCTGCATTCTGAATCTCAACAGTGATGAGATCAACAAAGTAATATGCCGACATTTAAGCTTCTCTCAAGCTCTCATTCTTGCGCGCGCTTACGATCATCATGTGGACTGGGCTAGTGCCATATACGCACATTGTCTCCTTAACGGAGAGTCCAAGTATCTCAAGGACTTTTTGACGTCCAAACGTCTTACCGCTTCTATTGCAATAGATTGCGCGAAGAAGTACCGACTAGAAAAAAATGTGAGCAAGACCATGACTGAGAACATGCAAACTCTCGTGGACAAGCTGAACGATAATGAGTGCAAGTACGTGCTAGCCAGCCAGTTGGGTTTCAGGAAAATTATAGAGGACATGATAGAAGATCCGGCTATTGGAGCATACTTGAAGGATACTGTTTTCCGAAAGCGGTATGTTGCTTCGGAATTCATGGGCGAGAATTTCTTACCGAAAGAATGAGGTTTCGAGTTCTCGTTTTGTTAAGAGCGAAAATGATATATAATTAAGGATTTCGTCACATTTTTTGTCTTGCACTATAATTAGTTTTTCGTCATTAATTTTAAAATTTTAAAATGTTATAAAACATTCGTAAAAGTGATATTACAATTTATAAGGTTTTTTATTAAGCAAATTTTTTCAAAACTGACGCAATTATGGTTAAGCAAAAAGTTGCGGCAATTAAGTTTATAATAAGTGTACATAATTACACACCTATTATTTTACAGTTTAGCACATGACCAGTAAGACTTTCTAAAAGAAATATATTTTCACTTTTCTTCCCCACATTAATAATTGAAGTTAAATAGATTCTTATTTCAACTTTCAAGATCTGCCTTTGATCTATTTCTAATTATTGATTTAACTATATATCATTTTCCTCTTATAAAAATCATTAAACATAATTGTAGATAATACGAGGAATTAATTCATCATTAATTTAATTTAAAATATTGTAAAATATTCACGGATTGAACCGTGTGAGTAAGCAAGTAATATAGATATATATCATTCCATGAATTTAAGAACTAGATTTTTATATGATGAAAATGTGAAATAATGCAGTATTTTTCTTATATTCTTTATTGTAATTAATTTTTAAAGATAAAATTGTTATACAACTAAAAAATGAAATATATTATACTATTTTTAAAATAACGTTGTCTTATTTTCTTTTCGTAATAGACACATAGTAGTAGTTCTACTTGTTTAACTGTTTTTATTGATCTTTTTAGTTTTACAGACTATAATTAAATCAAGGGCAATTTAGTTCACATGCACTTAAAAAATCGAGAAATCATTTTTCACGTACTTTATTATTAGGAGCTTCTTTTAGCCTTTCGTGTTTACAGTCTATTGTAATTTACTTAGTTAATGCAGTTTAGTGTGAGTCATATAGTTATAAGTGACAATGAAATGTAATATAAACAATTTGCAAGATTTTTAAATTAAAAAAAACTTTTAAAAAAAATATTTTAAGACACTGAGATAAACATCAAGGTCACTTTATTTCGTGAATCAGGTATGCTTTAATTTAAAAACAATTGATATTACTGGTAACTGTACGCCTAAGGCAACCCATTCTTTATTCCGGATTCAACAAAAGAACAAAAACACAAATAAGCGTGTACCTGAAGATTGTACGTTTAAAGCGATTATCTAATACTCTTGGCATCACTTTTCGTTTCATGTAAAATTTAGTTTCTGGCTGTCTTTCCGTGCGCGAAGACGCGTTTTCTTATACCTCGCATTAAATCTGATAAATTAACTATTTCATTGTGGTGTGGACGTTATAATTTTTGCAATTTACATTTTTTAATGAAAGTAAAAATATTATAAAAGTTAATCGATTATGTGTTTTGTATCGGAAATGGTTTAAAAATTAATAAACAGTGCATCTTTTGATACCAAGCTCAGAAAATACTCATTTGAAAGTTTTCCTTGTTTCTTTTAATAATGCAAATATAAAATAATTTAAACGTTCCGGGAAAGAAAATAATGATTTTTATACAATCCATATTGTGGTTGTTACTCTAAATATTTTAATAAAAAGAAAACTTCATATTATATTTTTAACTGTTCAGGTAATTATATTTAAATTTTAAATACGATTTTATTTTATATAAGAATCAAATTGTAAAAATATAATATTTAGATTTGAAAAGGTTTTGTCGTAAAAGTACTCTTTAATATATCATATAAATAAACTGTATTATTAAAACATTACAGAAAACAGTGCTAAACTAAAAATACTACATAAATTATACTATTTAAAAGGAATTTAATAAATTATAATTAAAAATTATATATAGTTAGCTTTTATTTATTTATTATTTACAATCGATAAAACAGAATCGGCGCATACCTGCTCGCATAAATTTAGCATTTAAAAATGCTCGCGCCTTTTTGCACATGCATCTGCATCTGTTCTGCTATTAGCCGGTACTGCCGGTAGCTGATGTGAGCTGTCGAAACTGACCGACCTTGGCGCTTTTTTTCTTTTTCTCGAGCGCGGTTTTTTCCGAACGTGAGACGTGACGTACCACTGTCAAAACGCTGCATGGGAATATGCGCATGCATTCAATAAAAATTCGCTGACGCTCTTTGCGATAACAGCAATGACAGTTCAGTTGCTCGGCTGCGTTCCGAGACAGATTACTTAAATTGCATATTAACACCAATTCGTGCGAAAAAGAAAATGTGATAGATTTTCGACTTTTTTTACTTGTTTGCCTGTCTGAAGGCATTGTACTTACTGTCCGTACGATGCGAAAATGCGATCAATTTTTGCCCGCCACTTGTTATTAGTCCATGCAACACTGGCCAATTATCTTATCAACTTTTGAAGATTGAAAAGTCGATTGACCCGTTTGTCATTTACTTATGGCTTACTCATAAATGCTATGGCTTTAGTGCGAGCAAGTGGTCAACAATAGCGTTTATTAAGGTTAAAATTTTTACATTTATTTACTATTTTCCTTTTGTTTGAATTAGTTTAGTATTTTTTGCGGTTATTTGCGTTTTTCGGTTGTTTATAATAGATTTATTTGCTTAATGAATTATTTTTTTGTAGGAACAGGTATTCCAGGGTTTATAGCAAACTAATTTATTTAATAATTCCATGGAAATTGAGGAAAAACCACAAAGGAGGTCTCCACAAGAGACGTTGTATCGTATTCCACAAATAATATCTCAGTTAGTCGAAAGATTTTTTTATAAGTGAGTTCAAACATTTTTTATAATTTTCTAATTAAAATTAGATTAAGTTTAATTATTAAATTGATTGATAATCTCTTTACAGTCTTGGACTTCAAATAGCTCGACGACCAAAAAGATGGATGATAGGTTGTTCAGTATTGGTCATTCTATGCCTTGGTGGTCTTTTGCGATTCAGACAAGAGAGGAATCCTTTAAAATTATGGGTTCCTCCAGACTCGGACTTTGTACGAGATACAGAGTGGTTGACAAATACTTTCAAAGAAGGTCAGAGAATCGAAAACCTAATATTTGCAGCAGATGACATTTTTGAACCACAAGCTCTTGTTCAATTAAATGAAATCACAAAGCGAATATTTAATGCTCAATCAAGCAGCACACCAAAGAGTACATGGAACGATGTCTGTTTCAAGTAAGATATATTTTTATTCTTCTATTTTTTATGTTGTATTATCATTTTTTAGTTATGCCATAATTATTATTGTTTTGGTTATAGAGTTCCTATCATTGCTGGCATTACTGGACCTCAAAGAAAAAAGAGGCAATTAGATGAAGATTTTTTTGATGAAGAGCCTACAATGCCAAGAAAACCAGGATATGATCCAGGGATACACTTGCCTACAAAGCTGTATTGCAATATTCTTAATAGCTTGCCAAAAGGCTGTTTATTGTTTAGTATTATGGATATTTGGGATTTTAATTCAACTTTAATCAAATCACAAACAAAAGAAGAGATTATTAAAAAATTTAATTCTATAAATATTAGTCCAACTTTAGGACATCCAATGAATTTTAGTGAATTGTTAGGTGGTGTTACTAAAGATAAAAATGGTAGAATTGTTAGTGCTAAGGTTGTTAAGACACTGTGGATGGTTTACATTAATTTTACAAAAGTAAACATGGATGATTTGGGTAATGATGCTGGTACAGCTGATTGGGTAAGGTAAGAAATAACTAATGTATTATTTGAATTATTCATTTCTTATTTATACAAAAATCATTTTTATATTATATTTATATTTTGCAGAAATACAAATGTTTAATGAATAACAAGATTTAATTGAATAGCTGTCAGGTTCACCTATTTAATGCCTTTGCTTTTATTATTATAAAAAAAGTTTTTAATTTTAAAATTTTATTTATTTACAGTCAACAAAAGAAGTCTATGATTGGGAGGCAGCTTTTCTTCATGAACTTGAAGAAGCATCAAATGAATTAAAACTACAAAAATCAAGCAATAATTCTTATGCTATTTATTATGAAGCTGGACGGAGCTTTGGTGATATAAGTCAAGATAGCATTTTTCATGATGTTGATAAACTTATTGCTGGAATCATGATAATGTCAATATATGTACAAGTGATACTTTCTAAATTTAATTGGGTAGAATGGCGTGTAAGTTAAAGTCTTCATATACATAATAAATTTACATAATACATTAATTTTCAACACTTAAAATAGCTAAATTTTCTATATTTGTAGTTTTGGCTAACTAGTGTAGCTCTGTTTTGCATAGGAGGTGCCTTTACGGTTGCCATAGGACTTTGCTCACTTTTTGGAGTTCCTTATGGCCCAGTTCATACATCACTGCCTTTTATGTTAATGGGTTTGGGAGTTGATGACACTTTTGTCATGATGGCTGCTTGGGAGGAAGTTATATCGCATGAAAAAAATCGCGATAAACCGCTAACTGAAAGAGTAGCATTAGCTTTGAGTCATGCTGGTGCTGCAATTTCGGTTACTTCACTTACTGACGTCGTTGCATTCGTCATTGGTGCTTCAACGGTAAATCATTTTTTAGTATTTTATGAAGTACGCAATTATTAAAAAAATAATTTTTAAAATTTAATAATTATTTTAGATTTTACCGTCCTTACATTCATTTTGTATATATGCGGCAGTAGGAGTCTTAGTAACATTCGTTTTGCAAGTAACGTTTTTCGTTGCTTTTTTCACGTTAGATTGTAAACGTGTAGAAAAAAAGCGAAACGGAGTTTTGCCATGCATAACTCATGAAAATTATACGCCTCGACTAATAGATGCTAAGGAAAGCATTTCGTGGAGACTAATAGATAAATTTTATACCTAAGTAGTTTTAACATTACCAGGTAAATTAGGAGTTTTAGCCATTACAATTGCCTTTGCCACCTTTGGTGGTCTAGGAGCCAGTCAACTTGAACAATGGTTTGATCCAGTGTGGTTCTTGCCAAAAGAATCGTATTTGAGTGAATTTCTAGTTGTAAAGGAAAAAGAATTTCCTAAAGTGGGATTTAAAGCAACGACATTTATGAGCGAAATAGATTTCGTTGAAGGATTCCCGAAAATTTTAAATCTCAGTAGGACATTAGAGAATGCCTCATGTACAGAAAGTGTACAAAATTGGCCAGTACATTTTATTCAATTTGTTGATGCCAATTTCAATATAGGTAATTACTATTTTTACTTTTTAAACTTACATTGGTTTTAATTTAAAAATGTATATTTTTTTCTAGATATAGAAAATAAAACATTACCGGAAGAAGAATTTCGGAAATATCTTTCTCAATTTTTATTTAGCCGCGTAGGCGGAAAATACCAAAGAAATTTCAGATTTTTGGGTAATTTGACATGTGGAGAAATAGCACCACCAATAACAATGGCTAGTATCGATTTTACCTTCACTAAATTTTCGTCGCCATATGAATGGATCCCAGGTATGGACAGTGCGAAACAAATAGCTGCTGAAGCTAACTTTGATGGATTCGTTACGGTGTGGAGTGAAATGTTTGCCACTTGGGTCACGGACAAAGTCATTTCACAGGAGGTTGTGAGGAATCTCATTTTGGCCCTAATTTGCGTAATGGGCATGACTGCATTCTTGATTGCCGAGCCGCAAACTTGCCTCTGGATATTATTGTGTGTTCTGTTGACATTACTTGACGTATGTGGATTCATGTTCTATTGGGGACTTACTATTGATATTGTATCTTGTATAGGTAAGCTGTTAAAAAATTGGTTAATTTTATTATATTTCCAGTTGATTATTATACGTTAGCTATACGTGTTTAGTACAAAAGAAAAATGATAAATAGTAAATTCTTTCTACTGCAATTCAGTGGTACATATAAATAACATCGAGCAAAAAAATATTTTATTTTCTTTCGCGCCTACTTTTAACTTTCGTGAGCATTCTCAGAATACATGAGTATCACATTTCTTTAAAAATATTCTGCACAATCAATTAAAATGAAAAATAATCTTTTGAAATATAATTTTTGTACGTTCCTTATTTTGGTATACAATTCAAAGATTTTAATAATATATAATAATATACAATTTTTTCGTTCCCAACAGGACTGGAGTTAGCCGTAGGCCTAAGTGTAGACTACGCAGCGCACGTGGCGCACGCATTCCTGAACGCGAGCGAGGAGCCCGGAGTAACCAGTCGACGAGCTGATCGCAGCATCCGGGCGCTCAAGGCGATGCGGCATATTGGCGCGGCAGTCCTCTTCGGTGCCGGCTCGACGCTCCTCGCTCTCTCGTTGCTCTCTTTCTCGCGCGCTTACGTCTTCAGCGCCTTCTTCAAGATCTTTCTGCTCGTCATCATCTTTGGACTCTGGCACGGTCTGCTGCTGCTACCTGTCGTACTTAGTACCGTCGGGCCGCGAAGCTTGCGCTCTAATTTTAAAAATGTAAGTTGTGCTTTTGGTTGATTAATTGTTGAAATTAATTATTTTGAGTCGTTTTGAGAAAGGCATCGGTTTAATGGAATATGTTTTGAAGTAAATTTTAGAATATACTGAGATCGGTTAATGTAATATGTTTGAATTTATAAAATAACAAAATACTTTAGCTGAAAAGATATTTAAATTTTTAATCGATTCATTTCTACTTAAGCTTTTGTAATTCTTTTTTGTTAGATAAGGTAAAATGTGACTATAAAGTTTAGAATTTTAAATGGCTATAGCTTCAGGTTTCATATTGCTAATGGATTTCTAGGTAAAAACTAAATTTATGTTTCAGGTAAAGTCTAGAGGTGGTCAAGAAATGACACAAGAAACGGAGGCTGCGGTAGTCCCGCTAAACAAAGAGAATGAGATTCATCATCAATAGTATTTATTTTTGGTTCAATAAACATACAAAATTATTACACTATTCATACTATTAATCACACATTTATACAAAAATAATAATAATAATAATCGACATAAGAAATTTAATAAAAACTAATCTTAAAGAAAATAATTTTATCAAATGGCGATTGAGAAAAAACTGTAAAAAGTAAAACTAGAAGAGAAAAATTTATATAACTTAAAGACGGCAACGTCGATCCGTCTGCATGTACATGTACAATTATATATATATTTATATTTATATTTATATTTATATATTAAGATTACAAAACAAGTACAAAATAATTGCTTCGTCCAGGAGTTTTCTTTCTTTATGCGATATACATATACAGTAATGTTCGTTCATTTATATATATATATATCTCCACTTAATATATCATAATCTCATGTGAGCAGATAAAGGAACATGACTATTGATAAAAATCAAAGAGTATACACCCTATCAAATTAAAAAAAAAAAAAAAACGAGACAATCATTTCGCAGCAAATTATTTCACTTCACCTTTCCTCCTGACTTTTATATATCGCATCCGCAAATCCACTCTTCGCCATTCATTCTGTTAGTTTTCACCGTCTTTATCTCTCGCGTTTTTCGATGAATTGATCGACACATAGAAAATGAACGTCAAAAAGTAGTTACCGAGAGGAAAAAAATTTCCTGCCTCCCGCGATTCAACAATTCTGTCTGTTTCGCTCCATTCGTTCCGCATCCTTTGCGAGAATCCTTTTTATTCGCTTTGTATTTTTTTTCTCTCTCTTTTGCTATTTCAATCGGAAAAATACGAAAGTCTAGTAAAACGTCATTCGTTTATTGATCTTTGTACGCCATTCATCTTATAAAACAGGAAGATTGAAGTTTTAGAAATACTCACATTTTTAGGTACAAAAGTGAATTATTTTATCGTAAATATGCAAAAAAGAACATTTTTTTCCACTTTTCAGTAGCTTTTTGTTTGTATGACACTTTTGAAAACAAACAATTGTGACGTTGAAATTATTTTTAAAGTAAAACGTATTATTAAAAAAAAATAAAATTTGTCAACAACATTGGTCTCATCTTTTCAATCTCGTCTCGTATAAAAAAATGTAGGCAGTGAATGCTATCAGTTCAGGTATTGAATTCTTTTAAAGAACATTTTAATGGAAGTTGAAAATTCGCAAGTTGCACATTTTTTATTTAAAAACAGTGCTGTGGAATAACGTAAAATCTCAAGGCTTGGAATTATAAAAAGTTGACAATTTTTGTCATGGAGAAGAATTACTAGTAATCTGGATGGTCACATCTAATTATTTTAAAATTGAGTTTTTCCTTAGCACAATCATAATTTATTGCTTTCTAAATTATTTTTTTCAAAGAAATTAATCTCAATCGATCACAGTATTTTAGGTAAATGCCATTATTGTTCGTTATTAAAGTCGCGGCGTCAAATTATCGAAACGAACCATTATTTACAGTGGATTTATATCTTGCAATTACGTTAAATATGGTCATTTTTAAAATAACATACATGTGGCCACTGTTGCACTTGAAATATACCAGCAGGCATACAGACACAGATATATTATGGAAATTAGGTAGACTAGGCTATAGATTATTCTGCTTTTTATCGCGTTTTACTTCACACAGATATTTACTTCGATTTTGTATTAATTTTTTTTTTGTTATTTGTTGCTGCTTCTGGCAAAAAATTATCGTATGCCTATCTAATAGACGTACATTTATATCCATATTTATATTTATATATATACCTTTTTGTATTTATATTCTGTTATTTATATATACAACACACGATATGCATACATACACAACGAAGCTCCCTATTGCTGAGAACGAAATTCAGCTCTGGAGAAAATCTTTCTCTGATAATACTTTATGCATTTTGTCAATGACATCGCTTAAAAATTGGAAGTTCATAATTTTATTTATTACTTTCGGAGAAAAATTTAGATTATTAATTTAGAAATTGGAATAAGAATATTTTTCAATGATTTTTTTAATAAACCTTATCTTCATAATTACGTCAAGTAATTATGTGACATTTTATGAAAAAAGAAGAGATTATTCTAGTGTTGAAAGTCAAAGACTGTGCATACTCAACGTGCACATTTAAAGAGAAGAATAATTACTATTTCACTGAGAAAAGTTATTTTCTTTATCTTTATGAATGCAAATATTTTTTTAGTTTAAAATGAGATAAAATTGAGTTATATTTAGAAAGAAAATTGTTCTAAAAATATTTTAATAATTTACAAACAATTAGTACAATTATTTTCTCAGTGCTACATATCCCAACTCTTACGCTTACACTTATGTATTCACGATTTTTTACTTCCCACACAATATGTCCACGGGCTCATCTTTCATTATCATCATACTTCCATTATTTTTCTTTCATTCTTAGACATATGTTAAACTCGATTCGGTTTTAGAAGATGTCAAAATGTACTATGCAATGATGAACGATGATGACGATAATGGGCGTTGAACTTTACAATGAACTCGACAACATACCTCGTTCATGTATCTTTTATTTAATCTTGCAAAAGGTTTACTCCCACTTTACTTTCAAGCGTTTCTCTTTGCCAACTTTCTTTCGCGCTGCTTGTTCTATTTAAATTTATTCCCTTGTCTTCATTTTCGCTCTTCGGCTAGTAAAAAATTTCTTTAATTATTGATTAGCTTTTTATTATTCAATCTTATGCCCAAAAATCTACCAGAGGCACTTTGGGTTTATTAGTACCATTAAGAAGTTGTTTTGTATTCGGATCAAGTTTTCAGGGGCCATATTATTCAGCGTTTCTTTTTACTGTTTTTCCCCCTTTTTATTCAACCCTGTCTACCTTTTCCCTCCGATGCTTTTTGTTTTGTAATCTCCTTAATTTTTTTTGAATTCAATTAATATTTGTTGCATTAAATATTTTTGGATAATTTTGAAATTTATGTCGGCCCCTCGGTGTGCGATATTTCTCTTTCAAGCTCGTTCCCGGTTCGTCTTTTATCTGCTGCAAATTGTAGAAAGGTGATATCGTATAAAATGATGAACGTTTAAAAAAGGAAATGACGTGAAGGTGTGAATTTTGTTCATATCATGTTTGAGTGTCGAGGCTTTGATTGAGAAAAAAAATAATGAACTTTAGAATGAAACATTTTTTCTTTGTTTTTTATATATGAAACAGGACGAAAAGTGTCTTACAAAAAAGGAGAATCCATATAAAACGTCGAGTTTCACATTCTGGCAATTGCTAGCAGATTTTCCTCTGTCGTACTCTCATTCACGCACACATAATTTCGCTCACTTCGCAGTTTTTCTTTTTTTTATTTATTGTGGTGACGCGCACATTAAAAAATTGTGTCCTTTCCATCAGTGAATCCTTTTTCATTTTCTTTTGAGCGATAAATACTTTCTCCGCTGCACGACTTGCACATTGAATTGACGCACAGGACATTCAAGTATTTTCTTATTCTTAAACAGCGTACAGGCACGCTTTTATGTGCAGCGTTTCACTCGCGTACTTCTAAAGGAATTTGGTTAGTCTTTGAAGTTCGAAAAATTCATCATCTCTAAATAGGGTAATAAGATCTTCGGAAATACACTTTTCCAAAGTTAAAGTTGCAGTAAAAAATTATAAAAGTATATTAAAATCGTAGAAAAACATGTTAAAAAAATTGAGCTGTTTAAAATGATGATACACCAAAAGTTATAAAAGATGATAAATTTTAAAAATTTCAAGACAAGCCTTTTCTTACACCCGTAGCCAAACAATTATAAATTCAGTAGATCGCACAGCCAGACACACCACACCAAATTTATATCTTATGAATACATCCACGGAGTAATGTCGACGTTTAATGATTATCAATTCATATCGATTCAATATCAATGTTATACAATCAGACAATACTCAACAGTGATCGTTATTTTCTTTTCGTTATATATATATTACAATTATTAATAATTAAGAGTGACAACAACATGACGACGGAGGCATTGAAGCTGAATACCTATAAAGGACCTTAGGGCTCAAGTATGGAAAGTATTCAGGGTTAGTAAGGATTTATTACTTTTTCATTCCATCAGACATTTAAGGATTTTAAGGAAGGACAAGAAAGTTTCATAGGAGTTTGAAGATTGCGAGTTGAAGGTCCTTATTATTTCGGTCCGAGAACTCTTATGGCGGTGTGTAGACACAATGACAGCGAATAATGACGATGATGACACGACAGCGATACGATGGTGATGTGTGAATGATACTTTTTAGGATGATAAATGACAATAACAATTATGAGAGTAGACGGTGGTTTTATAACACACGCATACTCACTTTGAAACTTCTAACGTTATTACAGCTCGTAGCCATATCACCAATCATCTTTCGGAATCGCAGATATAACAAAAAATTGTATTCACTGCTTTAAACAGCATTTTAATTCTAAAGTTTAACAAGTACATTTTTCTACATACAACATTTATAAATAAAAATAATTAAAAATTCTTTCGAATATTTGCTTGATAAAAGATAATAAAATTCAATTTTTTAATTAAAATGTATTTCTACGTGACTCTTATATTTCAGCGATTCGTTTGACTTTAGAAGAGACAAAGTGAGTCTTATTATTTTGTTTTTAGGCGGATAGACAGAAAGGGTTGGTGAGGAAGCACGCGAAAACACTCAACATGACCGTCACATCGAGCCGGCCACGCGATCGGCCATAGTCCAGATACTTTATTTTACTTTTTTTGTTTAACTGTAAAGTTATACCTACTAACTAATACACAGTCTGTTCTCGAAAAATGCGTTTTGTTCGCGCTTATACACTTAATATTTCATTTCTCGCAAAATTCCCTCATCTTTTTTGTCGGCTTTCTTTTTTCTTGGCTTTTCCCATCCCGCCTCCCACTACTCGTGATAGTATAAGTCGCTTTCTCGTCTTACGCGGAATGCTCAAAAAACAGCTAGTGGCTTTAAATTAAATTTCAATCTTGGAGAGCAATTATACTAACTAGTGGAAAATTCTTGAAGCAGCTAATCGTTTCCACTCAAAATAGCACTCGATTGTATCCGTCTTGACAAAAACGTGATAAAATGTAAATAGAAGTTTACATTTGTATATGCATTTAGGTGCTGTGTTTATAATAGAAAAATTACGCGACGAATTTTTTCTTTCGAATTAACTAGTTTCGCGTAATTATTTCATTAATTATACATTATCGACCACATAGAAAATTGAGCTCTCCAAGGTTCTTAAAGTCAAAACTGTTTTTTTAAAAAAGAAAAACGAGCCCTTTTCAGTCGTTAAAAATGGGAGAAGGGTGGGAGAGGCTTTTTTTTAAACGTCGATGATATTTACTAGGCTAGATATATATACATACACACGCGTCGCGTCGGTGTAATAAGTGTGTATATATGTACACATATACATAATGACATACCATCCATGTATATAATATAATAATTAATAATAATATAATTGTAATATTTTCGCTTCGATCAGTCGATCAAGACAATAGCGATTATCGATCACTTATATACCTACTTATTCTTCTTATCACGACGATATTCACGATCATATTCTTTTATTTATTCTTATTCATACTTTTGTTCAAATATTCAGTGGATGGAGATGTATATTCGTTTAAGAAATCTCGCGCCACTCTCACGTGTTTCCGTTTCATCAAAGCCGCTTCGGCAGTGGCTTGCATAAATATACAAAAATTTTTCCAACCAAAACGAAACTCTTCAGTCTGTTCAATTTCTTACAAAACGGGTCTCTATGATCGAGCCTAACTTGTAGTTTCATACGCGGCGAAACGTTAAAAAGGATAAAAAATCAATTCGTGATGTTTCCATAAAAAAGACTTTACAAAATTTATACAATAAAATAATACAAAAAAGTTACTGTCGGAGTACGTACTCATAAACTCAAAAGAAAAAAGGACATCGCTTACGACTCCTCGAAATATTTGTATTGCTAAACTATTCGATCCATCCACGATTTGGACCAGGAAATTAGCGCCTCGTGTCAATAAGAACCGAGCGGAATGATCGCAGATCCTGGCCTTAATGTGCGCTAAAAGAACTTTGTTCGTTCGTTATAAAAAGACGAAACTAGAATTCCTGACCAGTTGGTGAGTTACTTCTTAGTTACCGCCTTCAACGTGGTGTACACGTTCACACGATCACACTTTGTTCGGTAATCCTAAATACAATAATGATAAAGATTCGTGCTCCAACACTCCACTATTTACACTTTCCGCGTGCTTCGTTCGCAGTGGCGCATGATTTAAGAAACTTTTCACTCGCGCTAAACAAGACGTAGCGTCTCTTTTTTTTATATCTGCGGAAAACCTTCCCCAGTGGGGAAGGCCCAAAGAAAGCCGAAACGTGGGTCGCACATTCGTTTGCGAAGAACAACGGAGTCACGATCGGCATCGCTTTCGCGCAGGCTGCGCGATGCACACGAAGATTTGTTGTACGCGAATTGATAGACGCAACATCGTCTATCGACGGCTCGCACTCGGTGTCGTGGGGTCCGTGCGTTTAGCTGGCGGTGGCGATGCGAGGAGGTACTGGTGTTCGGCGTCGAGTAGACCGGAGACATGCCAGTAGTCTTCGACGGCGGCGGCGGCTGCACTTGTGCCGCTGCTACCTACCGTCGAGCTCCTCGGGCCTCAGCAGGGCAGCTCATTCCGCGCGGGTTTGTTCGAGTGCTTGCTCGTGTAAACGGGACATCAGGGATTGCCATCGGCGGCCATTATGTTGTGCACCTGCTCAAGTTTGTAGGCGAGCCTCTGCTTCGTCGAGAATTCGTCCTCCTCTAGAGTTACGGTTAGTTGCTCGTTATATTTGCTGGCGTAGGTGTATAGCTCGTAGAGAGCGCAGTTCGTATTGAATTCATTTGTGTGCAGCTGTAACAATTGTCGAAATAAAAAATTTTAGAATAAAAAATATTTAAAAAATAATTGGATTATAATATTTAAAAATTTCTGAAAGAATGTCTGAAATATTATATGAGAGAGATTATTTAATATTGATTCTACTGTATAGTATCTTGAAATACTTACTCTTGATTCTTCCGCAAGCATAGCATTCATATCCTGATCAGAGATAGCTTGCATGAGTTTAATATCAGAGTAGTAGCGTTCCACCCATTCTTTGTAAACTGGAATGTCCTTGGCATAGAGAAGCTTTGAGCTAGGCGAGTCTTTGCCTGAAAATTAAAAAAAATTAAATTAAATAACCATATGAATCGGTCAAATATTATTCCAAATATTAAGTTAATTCTTACCTAATCTGTGATCTGACGTAGAGCAACTGTCCATAAAGGTCTGAGCGACAACGGAGAAGCAAGCATCGACAATATTTGACTTGTGAATATCAAAAATGAAATTCGGGTTCTTAATTAGATTCACCCAAAACCTCAAGGGTAATAAGTTGCTTTTCCACGTGTGCACAACCTCTGGATCTGTAATTTGATGGTGAAGTGCTTGATCGTCGAGGAAATCAAACATGTATTTGATAGCTAATGGCAGTGCTGATCCACGATGAGCTGTGCTGAATATTGTCTCGAACAGATCGTCGACGAATTTTTGTAATGTACCCTTGGTGGCTAAAAGTCTTGTAAGGTAAATTTCAGAAACCATTTTATTGCCGCGTTCACCTTCCTTTTGAGTTTCTGAGTCGTGGTGTTTAACAAGGTGCCATACTTTGAGACCTCCGTCATGATCGTGATTGAGAGGTGAAGTGGCCCGAGAAAGTGGTGGGCTTGCCGAGCTGAATTTGTTCATATTCAGGGTTTCGTATTTGTGAGATTTGTCGGTCTTCTCCGAAAGGATTGAGAGGTTGTAGATGGAGGATTGTTTGGAAACTAAGTTAAGTGAAGCACTATCAGGAACTCGGTAATGATTGAGTGTGTTGCGCTTCTTCCATTCACTTTCGACCTTTGTAGTGGAGTCTTCATCGTACAGGATCAACCTGCCCGAAGCTCCAGTTCTCCATTCTAATAGACAAATATTCGCGTTATAAAATTATAAAAAACATCAGAAAATCGTCTTTCAAATAACCTATTTTAAATAACTCACCAAGATCAAGATCATCTTTTCTTGGCCTCTGACTGTAGGGTGTAGAACGATAAATTGTATCGAGAGCCTTCTCTTTGACTTGGGAAATAGTATCACAGTCTAAAACTTTTACTGGAACGTTTTCAGTGTTTGGATCCATGCCTCCTACGAACACCGTCTGTTGCGAAATAGATACGTAAACCGTCTGAAATAATTAAATTACGAATTTTATAAGTTTGTGAAAAACTTTAATAAACAAGAGAATTGATTAATTTCAATTTTTAATATACCATTGCTTTAAAATCAATCGACTGTCTGATGAGTTTTTCCTCTGACAGTGAATATCTAGCCTCTGAGGTAATGGCATCAACTGGTCCCTTGTCTACTTGTTGTTTCATGGCACGGAAGAGTAAGTACAAAGGTTCGCCAGCGCATTCCCTCATAAACTTGTACAGCAAGAATGTGAACCACGCAGTAAGCATTTTCTCAGCAACACTTTCAGTTCTGTAAAATAATATTGGTTAATTTCTTGTATTCAAACAAATCATTAAGTAATTATTAAATAAATTTAATAAAATGATGAAATTATTACCTTCGCAGTAGTAGTTTAGGGTGGCTCTTTCCTTCCATACATTTCTCGATTAAATCAGCAAGCAAAGTCTTCAGAATATCAGTGCAATATTCCATCTTGCTTTGGAGCGTTACCATAATTAGGCTTGCAACATTGACTCTATCACGCATCGAGAAGTAGCGATTACTTTCAAGAGTTCTCACAAATAGCAGCAAAAAAGTCTTGTTCATGATCAGCTGGCCAAACAATCTCAAACCTTTCTCCTTGCGAACAAGTTCAGGTCTGTCCCACTGCAATACAACGTGGTTATCATCCGAGGGGAAGAGAATGTTCATGGCATAAGTTCTGTAATCGAGGAATGGAATTCCACCACTAGTCAGATCGCCTGTCAAGTCTGTCATCTCGGTTTGCAATTCAGCGAAGGCTTCCTTGCACTCAGCAGCGACACGTAATTCGAGAATGTCCATCTGTTCTTGCATGTTCTTAAGCACTCGGTTGCTTTCAGTAGATTTGCGCCGGTAGGCAATGAGGAAAGCAATGAAGACTATGACCAGAATTACAATAGCTGCGATCACACCGATAAGAGCTGGCTTGGATAGAGGATTGTTCAAGCCAGCAGGTAATGCGTAACTCAGTTTGCCGATCTTGTATTTGAGATTGCCACCTATAGTAACGATAACTTCTGGCAGATCTGGTTTTGGATTACCTGACGAGTCAAGTGCTGGCGGTTGGGTCAGTGGCGGAAGACAAGTCAACTGCTGCCGGGATAAAGATGTAACGTTGCAGTAGCTGTCGCCGATTTTAACTACAACGTCAGATTCTTGGCAAGCTCTATCTAAATGTTGGCCGTTGATTGTTAGATAATCGCTCTTGTAGTATTTGACTTCCTCATCGAAGATTTCGTATACTGGATCAGGATACAACAAGAATGCATGGAGTCCCTGCTGCGTGAGATTCTGGACTCTTGCTACATTGTCCATTCTAAATCCGTACTCTAAATGGAGTGGCTTCTCGGCATCCAAAACACCAGGAGGAACGTCGATCTCCGGTGACTTGCAGACCATATTAGTATTGCTCATAATATCACAAGCCTGAGAGAAGTACTGTTTACCTTCGTAGTACACGTACATCTCAGGTTTCTGGATGTAACCTAGATTTGTACCAGTGATTCTAATTTTGATGCCTCCAGATGGTATACCCTTCGGTATCTTAAGTTGTCCACCGGCAACACCGCCAACGCCACTTTCGACGCTCTCGATCTTGGGATCCTCAACGTATTCGAAAATACCGTCGTACTCTCTGAGAGAATTATCGAACATCATGTACAGTTTGCCTTGGCGTGGTTTTGGACTGGAACTTGTGATGCACAGCACCTCATCGTGTTCAGTATTATTGATGTCACAGGGCAACTTGTCGATAAACGCCTGAATGCGGCTACCCGCGTTCATGTATCTGCCAGTGATGCGAAGTCTAGTGCCACCACTGACGGGACCATGCTTGGGTGAGATACTGAGTATTCTCGGATCTACGAATTTGTAGGTTTCCTTTGATTCGCCACGGAAGTCCTCAATTTTGACAATTACAGGTCCTTCGCGGATCTGTAATTAAAATTTATTTTAGAAACGGAAAATATTTTCTAAACACCTTACACCGAAAAAAAAATTTTCTAAAAACGCTTACTTTTACCTTTTCGTCACCAGGACCATCAACATTACATACGATTTGTTTGGTACGTATATAAAGTTCCTCGTAGGGCAGGCACGTAAGGCCGACTACGGTAACTCCTTGGTAAATGTCTTTGAATGTTTTTCCGAGATTGATGCCAGTGATCGTGATGTTGGTGTGACCCTCCCACGGACCCATCGTGGGTTCGAACTTTAGAATTTCTGGATTCGGACAGGTCTGGTTGCGATCTAACCACGTGCCGCTGCCTTTATCGCATTGATCTTTCACCTCGCAGCGCTCGGAGGTCAAGCACCAACCGCAGCCGTACTTTTCGGCTAACGCCAGACACATACCGCAATTGTCCGCCATATCTCGACATCTGTGACATTATAATGTTTTTTACATAAAAAAATTTAAATAATTAAATTAATTTATTTGAAAAGGCCAAATTATTTTAAGTAAAGTATATAATAGAGATAAATACAACGCTTACCAATTCATCCGTTAGGAAATTTGGTAAAAATCGCGATAGCGTAAAGGCTCGTATAATAAAATCTAGAAGATCGAACCAGCGCTCTATTTCATTGGTCGTGAAAAACGAGCGCGCATAATCACCTGTAGATGACAACGTGAATATTGTCGGGATTGTCGAGGGGTTTGGAGCCGCCCCAGATGACGGCGAAGGGCACAGTGATGTTCGGGGCGCGGGACGTGTAGGAGAACTCGGTGTCGTCGCAGTAGATCGTGTCGGCCAAGAGGCGCGCGTTCACACTGGTCACTCGGCCCTCGATGTTGAACTGACAGACGAAGCGGGTCTGGACGATGAATTGCTGGAAAAAAAAGAGAGGAAATTAAAGCGAAATGAACCGCCGGCGCGCGAATTCATTTTTCTTTCCGACCTTTTTCCGCGGATAAATTTTAATTGTTTTTCGTGTCAGGAAAGAAATTGCTTCGGTTGTAACGCTTTTTTGTATAATTCAGTTAGAGTTATCGAAGCGTTCATTAATCTACTTACATTCGTCATTTTATAAATTGAATCTGTTTATTATCTTATAAAAAAGAGATTTTTATTTATTTACTAATAAAATCAAATACTAATCATTATGTCGCGAAATTAAATTAATAATAGAATTATAAAAATTATAATGGAACTTTAAATGGAATGTTAAGTGTTATCTGCATTTTTCATTTAACGTTGTAGGCCTTTGATTAAAGTTTTTTCGTAGGAAGTACAGAGACGCTATTTAATAAAGCAATAATCTTCGATCAATAGGTTTTGATTTCTTTATTGCTTCGGTACAGATATACTATTAAAAAGGAATGTAAAAATAAAATGTCATTGACCGGCCTCCTGTGGCCAAGGTCGCATTCCAATGACAATACTTTCGGTCTGATAATGGTTGCCATTGTTACTTTAATTAATCCGCGACTTTTCATTACTTGGCCTAGTACAAATGCAAAGTCATAATAAAACGTCGAAAATGCATTTAATTTGTTTATGTTACAATAAATAATCATAATCATCGTCAATTGAGAAGATACAGAATAATTATCAAGCACACTATTCGTCATCGGAGACAGAAAGAAAAGAGCTACTCACCCCTATGATGTGGACCTTGACGCGTATTGTCTTCTTGATGCCGGACGACACGAGGATCTCCTTGGAGTCGGTGGCGTTGATGGTCGGACAGAAGGCCGGTCCGCTTCTGTAGCTTGGACCCATTCTCTGCAATGAATCATCGATGAATTATCTTTCTTTCTTTCTTTCTTTCTTTTTTTTAATTGCCAATAGAGATCGACGGCGGCGATATGCTACGACGGATCTATAACTATATATAATATGCTCGCGCGAGAAGAAAAGACTTTTACACGCATGAGCGAGAATCGAATACATTCCTCGGAGGAGCAGCCAGGGCTTTACGACCTTCTAGAATTTTACGAATCAATTGTTTCACAGGAGGCTGCGCAGCTCTCTCTCTCTCTCTCCCTCCTTTATATATTATACGAGTAAAATTCCCGCGCGGTAAACTTCGGGATTTATGAATTCGCGGAGAGGAGATTTTTACGCGGGCTGTAAAGAGAGCGATATGGACGACGATTATACTTATGTGCGGGAAAGTTCGTATGAATATCGCCGACTTATGAGTGATATGTATGTAAATGTCTTCGGACGATTTTCCGGGTCGAGAGCGGCAAAATTTTTATCCGCGCTGAAAGCAGATTTGCAGCATTAATTTTAATAGTCCGGACGCGAGAGCAATTTAAGATATTGATAGAAGCAATTTTATTTAGTTGATATGCAATTTCAACGATTCAGCGGCACGAATTCTTGAAAGTGCCGTGAACCGTCAAGCGAGAGGAGTCGCAGCTGCATTTAATCAATTTTATCCAATCCATTTCAAGCATAAAAACTGGGTTAACCTAAAAATATTACTAAAACGGAATTTATGATATTTTTAATATTTTATAAGAGACCCGTACTAAAATAACAGCTTCGCCGAATAAACATGCAATTTATTAATAACTCTCGTGCATTTCATTTTCGGGTTCCGTTTTTACGTTTAAAACATAAACGAGATGATAATACTGACATTTTATCAAAAAAATATTGTACGCCTTTGCGGCAATTGTGCATTTCCAAAATAAAAATCCTCCGAGTAAATGAATTAAAAAAAAAAATTACCATTACCGGCCCGGAAATCAGTACGAGAAAAGCAGAGATACTCACGCTAACTCCGGTGACGAGTATGTCGTTGCGGCAGTTCTCGGCGGTGTCGTGGGTGCACCTGTGCCCGTCGACGCACCAGTCGCAGGGGAAATCGGAGGAGACGCACTGCGTGCAGGAGCTGTGGGTGCTGCAGTCGAAGAAGGTGAAGTCGGTGGCGACGAGGTCCGGCCCGTTGGTCATCCTCACCGACAGCTTCGCCGTGAAGTGGTGCTGTCCTTGGGGAATCGCCGGCAGGAGGTCGGTTCGCGGCGTCGTGCAATTCACTCCGTACGATTTCCTGAAAGCGAGTATTCGGCCGATTAGCGAATTTCGCGCGCTTGGCCGATGTTTCGAGGAGTTTATTGGGGACGGAGAGTTGCTGTGTATGGATGGGTTATGAATATTTTCTAATTTTTGGTAAATTTTTATGTTTAGCAGGGGTTCTGGTGCGTTTATTTTCGTTTCAAATGAAGATAGCTAATAATCGGATTGAATTAAAAGTAATAAACTAAGAAATTTAAAAGACTTAAAATAAGTTTTAGTTTTAAATTCTTACTGTAGAATAATACATGAGCTTTATTTATTCATTCGTAGAGATAGCATTTGAAATGGAATAAACGTATTTGAGGATGAAATATTTGCTCTCGTTAAAATCCTCTCTTAATAAGTTAAAATAAGAAAAGTTCTTTTTTATTTAATAAGACTGCAAAACTAGTTAATGAATAAATGAGATTTCTTCACGAATGGAATATAGCTGACAATTTTCATTTTATAAAACTTTTACGAGCTTAAACTTGATAATTCACTCGATTTTACTCAACAGTGTTACTTAAAAGAACATCTCTACTCCCTAGACTACTTAAAACTGCAAACGACGCTTCGAGAGAGAGAGAGAAAAAAAAGAGAAGCCGATCTCACCTCGTGGCGTTGGTAATGAGCGTTTTATCGAGCGCGGAGAAGGCACAAAGAAATTGGCCGGGCAGACTCGGCAGATTCTCGATGGCCAATTCCAGGGTCCTCGCGGTGGTCCTCTGCAGCTGGTCGGGATTGACGTTGGTGATGGTGGTGCACCTGCCGCTCTTGTAGGAGATCCAGTAGAGCGGATCCTTGGCCGCGTCCTGGCAGTCGCTCCTGAGGCTGCACTTGTTCTCGAGCGAGCACCAGCCGCAGTAGGGGTCCTTGGCGTTCAGGCACTCCCAGCAGGTCTTGTACACCGAGCACTCCTGGACCTTCACCTTCGAGATCTTCTTCTCGGTCATGACGTACAGGTGCATCTGGTGCTGGGTGTCGAAGAGCAGGTCAGGGTTAACCGGGGACTCGGGGTCGATCGTGAGGTCGCCGTACTCTTGGGCCTGGGTGGAGGATTCGACGACGAGCTGGAAGGAAGAGAAAGCCGTTGGTTTAGAGACTTTTTTTTAGCTGCGTATCATTGAAATTTTCATTGTATTATTATTTGCTTAGTTATACATTCTATTTGCTTTATACGGGATTTTCTCAAATTAAGTAATATTGAATTATATAAATAATAAATTTAATGTCAAAGTGTAATAAAAGTTTGTTTATTTTTCGATACTTTATTTCTTTACATTTTCTGTATTGGATAATTAAATATTTTATTACTTCCACCGACAAAATCAATTTTTTTTTAATTACGTAATAACAAATAAATGTATATTATTCTGAACATTTTGTTAAAACTGCAAATTAAAAAATAAAAATGAATCGAATATCGTCGCGAGTATCCTTCGAAGTATCAGCCGAAAATCCTTGGCATCCAAAAAATCCGTCCGCGAATATCGACTCAGCCATCATCATCAGCGGACACAAAGCTGAGCTCGCTAAACTGCGAATTCATCGGTAAAAGCATCATTATTTACGTCCGTCTTGTCCATGACTGACTCGCCGGGACCTCCAAGAGACACCGCAAACCCGTTCAGCGATACAAAAAAAAAAAAAAAAACAAAAAAAAAAGGCGGCGCAGACCAAACGCAAGAAACAGCCCCGCTCGCCTTCCGGGCAGAGAGCTCGAGAGCTCGAGAGGGAGAGAGATAATCGGGCGATAATCAGGATGCGCCGAGGCGACTATCGGGCATCTCTCGCCCCCGTGATTTCGCCCTTTTTCGTGGAGCGCCGCGCGGCGTTTATCTCCTCGTTAATCGGCCTTTTACGAGCATGAAGCGCAACCTGCCGACGAGAGAGAGAGAGAGCACGGCACGCGGACGCAGAGACGCGGAGAGTCAGTCTATCAATTCGACTGTTTATTATGATGAGCGCGGCTCTATCTGTCGAGAGAGAGAGAGAGAGGGAGGGAGAGCGATTTTTACGATGCTTTGTTAGTCCTCGGCGAGATAGATGCGGTTGTACGATAGTCGCTCGGGCGGAACGGAGGCACGCCGAGGAATTAGCGCGAGGATTTGCTCGCCGGATAAATCGACCCGAGAGCCGGGAATGCTTTGTTTTTTCGAAATTAATGATCGCGCGGCGGCGGCGGCCTACCTACCGGCCGTGCAGTTCTGTCGCTAATTTTGTTTGCCGCCGAATCGTTGTTTGATTTGTGAAACGATGATTAATTATAATCGGCTGAAATTTCAAGCGCCCCTTTTTCAACATGTTTTGCGAATCCGATACAATTGGAATCTGTTGATGCTGGAGATTAATATGTGTTTCTTCAGTTGAGACTATGAGTTATCGGTAAATATCTGATAAAAACTTGAATTTGCTTATAAGTATTACAAAAAATATTCTTAGCAATTAAACATTTTTTACAATATAATACCTATATTATCGTAATAAAACATGAAACTATATTAGTGGAAATATGGGAATCGTAGAAGTCGCAGATTCTGCAAATAAACGTAGGGCCATAACTTATACTACTGACCAGATATTCCCGTTTAACTACGATTTTAACTACTCCTTAATTAGCCTTAACACGAATCTACCAAATTTTTGGGTAATTTCTCTTCCCGCAACCTCCCTGAGCATAAATTCAAGCACATCTATTAATTCGAGGTTATGATAGTGCAGAATCGGAATTAGCTTTCCAGAAAATTTATACCGTATATTACGCGAGAGCGATGAATAATGCATCGGGCGCCACACGCCGCTCCCGATATAACGAACAAACCTTTTTTTTTTCGCTCTTTAACGCCGGACGCTTAAACGTAAACGCAATCACGGATTTAATGACTCGAGAGAGAGAGAGAGGGAGAGGGAGGCGCTTGGTTCTCTTTTTTATTTTAACGCGCTTCGCGCGTACTATTTTCTTTTTTTGAGGTTACTATTTTTCCGCCAATCAGATCACGAATAAACTGATCAGCCAATCACATCACGAATAAACTGACTTCACTTTCCAGCCCATCAATTTTTTAAGGAAGGAAAATCATTATCCGCCGGAAAAAAAGAAGCGCGCGCCGCTCGGAAATTATAAACATATCGGGGGCGCGCGCATTCGTCGACGCGAGGGAAAAAATTTAATAATTTTCGCTCCCCGTGACTCGATCCACGCTCCAGTCGATTTCGAGCATTAAATGCATTCATTTAACATGACCTACGCCAGGGCCCGGGGCGGCGGCGTTGCGCGTCGCGCCCGCCGCCGCCGCGCATCAAAACGAATACGATTCTCTCGAGTACGCAGAAATTCGATTAGCTCGTGAAATTTTGCGCATTATATGCCCGACCAGAAAGTTTCGTCGTTCGCCGACAGATCGTATTACGCATTTGAAAGGCGAATTTTAAATCAAAAACATATCGCAACCCGGAGAGCGGCTGCTGGACGGGATCCCTTTTTTCGAGCGCGCGCGCGTCGCTTTTTTTTTCGCGAGCTCGTCAATTATTTGACAGCTTTTTCTTTTTTTTTTTATGCCGCCGTCGAAAATTTTTACATTTTTTAACGGGCGCCGATTAATTTTTAAATGGAAACGCGCGCGCGGATTCGTGATTCGAGCGGAAATTCCATTTGCTATTTTCGATTTGAATACTACATAGATTTAGTATCAATTGTGATGAGGATGATCATTTATTTACGCGGGCGTAAGTGATTAAAATTATTAAAACATTGGAGACTTTGTTCAGCATAATGCATATGAATCAAATTGATTAATCAAATAAGTAAAGAAAGCGACGGTTAACAATTGAATTGCGTATTTTAAATTTCAAAGAAGATGAAATATAGCATATTCATGGCATAAATCACTTATAAACGCAACGGGACAAGCATCGAGCGGCGCTAAAAAATTCATCGACTTTTCGAAACTCCCCGCCGATAGAAATCTAAGGATTCGTTAAAAGAATTTCCATTGTAACGAGCATAAGCCCGGGCTAATAAGACACACAATTAAAGCCCGACTAAACGAGGCTTTCTATATATCTATATTATCATGCAGACGTAAACGTTCGGACACGCGGCTAGACAGTAATTGGATTTGTATTCCGTACAAGTTATTAAAGTTGCCGTTTCTTTGGCGGCGGCGGCGGCGGCGTGTCGCAAGCTAACGACAAAGCGGCAGAAAATTTTCTCGTATAAGCCGCGTTTAATATCCGGCGAAAAAGCGGCGCGCCGCGCGGCCCGCAAAGACGTTTCAATTATGTGTGACTCAACGGAGGACAATTAATCATCATCGCCGGGAGGTAAAAAAAAAAAAAATAATGCGGAAAATCGAGGCCTCGGAGACAGGCCGAGAGGAATGAAAATCGGATTCGCGGCGATTCTCACGATACGCGCGGCTTGCGCAAGGCAAAGGGGGCTTTTTAATTGTCGCGATCGCGATACGCCTTTTTTGGCCCGAGCTGATTGACGGCTTTCCGTTCGAGCGCCGCGGCGATTAGTGTCCGCGTGTGCTCCTGCCGCGGGGCTTTTTGCGATTGTCTAGGAGTTGACTTTTTTTTGCCTTCGGAGGACAAATGGAGGAGGGCGCTTTTTTCGGGCTGCTGACCGAGCGGCGGATTGCTTTTTGGGAGCTGCAGGAAGTCCGAGCTATCGAGTTTTCTTTAAATCGAGTATGCGACGTCGGAGGAATACTAATCTTTGGCGGTAAGAACGTGAAATGTGATTGTGGGACGAAACGGTTGTTGAAAAATAATTTCAGCTAAAGGTTTCTAATGGTTTTACGTAAGGATGTATTAGTTCTCGAAAACATTTTAATGAGAAACTGCGAAAAGTTAGTTCCGATTGAAATAGTACTCGTAGATTGGGAATCTTATTAATTAAGTAAGCACTCGAGACATGTCTTACGCATTATGCTATCGACAGTATAGGTAAGTTATGTAAGCATCGAAAATAATTAAAAAGGATTTTTAATTTGAATGACTTACAATTAGAACGTTTCATACAAGACTGGCTGTGGCTAAAACGTAGCTAATGATACGTATGTAATCGATGCAAGGTATGTAAGTGCGCGATAAAAAGAAACGGTTTAGCGGTTCTATTTTGCAAAACAATTTAAAAATAATTGACACGTATATTTATAATAGATCTGTTAATATTATTATTAGGCGTGCATGAAAAATAGAGCTATAAATCGGCAGATAAATTTTACGGACACAGGACTGACATTATCAGATTTGGCGGAAAATAACTTTTTAAAAAAAGTCGATTAAAAAGCTTTTAAAAATGTTTGAACAACAATTAATTTTTTAAACTTTGAAATTATTACGGAAAATAAATTCGCGTGCTTGTTTCCTGCTTATAATTTTACCTGTTTCAACAACTATGGACTTATGAATGGGTTAATTAAAAGGAACGTGTTGGGATATGCTGAATTTCCTATTTAACAAGATAGATAATAACGAATGTAAAGTTAAAAATGTGTTTATTAATTAAAAGTTTGCTAACTGAATTAACGAGAACCTATTTGAATCCCGACAAATTTTTCGCCGATCCCGCCAGAAATGATCCCAACTTTTACCGCCTCTTCGACATACTTTGATTAGCTTCTCATTAAAACGAATTCCGCAATTTAAAAAAACTCTAGTCAAATTAAAGAAACTTTCTCGTTCTAATAATGAACGTTTTTAAGCGAGTTCCGTTCCACTTTATTTCCTTCGCTCGCGTTATTTTCATTAACTACCAGGACATTAAGTTTAATATTTTAGTCGGTTTGTTAGTATCTCGGCGTCGCTTCAATGTGCTGCAAAAAATACATTAAGCTTGAATACGGCACGCTAAGCGCAAACTAAGTGTATCGACTTTTAAAAGACTCGAAAAGGTACATACGCCGAGCGAAATTTCCTTTTAACTCATAATGTCCGCTTTTAATTACAGTAGATTTCAGGTCATTTAAATAATTTAAGTGCAGCTTTCCTGCCAAATGCTTTAAAAGTTAACGCGACCCAACTCCGTTTATGAAAAAAAAAAAAGAAAAAAGAAAAACCGCCTCGCATCACGTTCAAAAGTCTTGAAAGTAGTTTAAGATCCGGGGACTCGCCAAAATCATGTCAGGTGTCAGGCTACGCTGCTCGTATGCGCCATTACATAATTCCGGAACGCTTCATTAAAATCTTCCATATTTTTTGGCACGCTTACTCCGAGCGCATAACAAAGAGGGGCAACGTAAGTATGCCACCGAGTTAAATGCATAATTCCTCGAGCGTAATTTCCCCCTTTACTTGGGTGAATGTTGCTGGGTTAAAAACTTTTAAGCGAATATACGAACGCCTGACGGTGTTGCTGCTTTTCCTAACGAACAAAATGATCGCCTCCGCGATACGTTTAAAGACACGAGAGGAGCGAATCGCCAGAAGGAGGCTTATTAGCTTTCGGGGAAAATCGTCGTCGTCGTAAAAGTAAAACGCGAGTCGATTCCCGTCGCCGCGCCGCGTCTCATCAATTCCTCGTTTCTCTCTCTCTCTCTCTCTCTCGTTAACTATACATCCGGCGCTCGTCTCCGAAGTAATAAAACTCGCGGCTGCCGAGCTCGTACGAGCTTGGCGTGCAAAACTGCGCTCCGAGTTCCCTCTCGGAAGAGGAGAGCGGTTCGCGGGACGGAGCTGATTTCATTAAAAATTATTTATACGAATCTCTCGAGCTCTCTCGTTTGCTCCGAGTCAAAGGTAATGCCGAAGGTGAGGGGGATGAGCCGCGGAATATATATCTGTGCGTCGAGTGGCGCGCAATTAAATCGAGAGACTCCGCTCTCTCTCTCTCTCTCTCTCTATCTCTCCTTCTTCTCATCCTTTCCGGCGATGAAAAAGCGGGAAAGCGAAATATCGAAAGGGAAAGGACGCGCCGCCGCCGCGGCCGCCGGCCGATCCCCGTCGTGCTCGCAGACCCCTAATTAACTGAAACGAGTCCGAGGGCATAAATGAGCGAGCAAGTGTATACGCAAGTGTGTATAATGCGGGCTTAAAGCTTTAAGGGTCGCGAGCAAACTTTTGTGCCGGGGAAAATCAGTGCTCGGCGTGTACCGCGTTGCGAAGCCATCTTTTTTTCACTGGAGGTGCTGTAATTCGATGCTTCGGAGCTACTGAAAAGGAAGATTTATCTTCAATTTCAGGTTATTAATGCCGAGTTTTGGGCAAATTAACGTAATGAGCTCTTGCTGTGCAGTAAGTAACATAAATGAGAAGTTGGTCTTTAAATACAAAAATATTTTTTTAAATTGTAAGCTTTGGAGGATTTCATGTTTAAAGAGAAGGAAAATAAGATTTAACCTCTTCTATTCTTTACTATCACAACATTGTTCCGAGTCAGGAAACCAAAGGGGCAAAAACAATAACTACGATCGGTAAGAAAGTCTCCGAGCGAGAAGAAAAAGAGCGAAAGGGTATTAAGTAAGACCTGCGTACTTTTCTCTCCTATAAAGGCCAATTAATTTCGCCTTCGTACCGTAGCTCCGAGCCTCTTAAGACTACTTTCAGTGAGCGAGAGGGAGGAGAAAAATGGCGCCGCGCCGAAGGCGAAGGGAGAGAGAGAGAGAGAGGGAATGAAAAAGCTTCGCCGAGGATTGAGCGAAATCCAGCAAGTTTGAGGGATCCGATCGGAGAGAAAAATCGCTGCTCCTTTTTCTATGGCTAATTTGGATTAGTTTCCACTCGGCTCTGAGATTGATTTCCGCGGCCATTCGGCAGCGAAGGAGGGAGAAGAGCGGATTGACTTTTGGAAAGTACCCCGAGATACTCCTTTCGCGATATCCCCAGTATTCTGTGCTATTAATTGATCTATTGATGCGCTGGATTAATTAAAAAGTGTAATTAAAAATTGATATTTTACACGGAAACAATGTTCGTGTTTGATATAAATAATATAAAATATGTAATTAAGCAAGGGATTAAATTATCGTTACTGAAAAAGTAACGTGAATTATCAATTATCAGTTATACTTTATAAAAGTATCATTTAATTAATTAAATTTAATAAAAAATGTTTCTCTTTTTCTTTATTTCCATTAATAATTTAATAAAAAGATTGCAAAGAAACGCATCTGTCTCCACATCTCCCCTCGTCGGCCTTTCGCGCGAAAAGGCGAGCGACGCGCGAAAAAGAATAGCAGCCGCTAGGTGTAAATAAAAGCTGAAGGAGCTCATTTTCCCGCGGGTGCCCCCGCATTAAGAAAGCCGAGGCTCCGATATAGAGGGCCGCGTTATATTCGCGCGTGAATTTTTAACTCGCGCGGCCGAGGGAGAGAGGCGGTATTTCGGCTGCGTCGTGGTGACGCACAGAGACGCGGCACAAAGGAGGCCGCTCGCGAATTATCCCACTTAGCGTTAACGCGCGCCGCGGATGTATCTCTTTAGGAGGTAAAGAGGCGCTAAAGAGAGAGAGAGAGAGAGAGAGAGAGAGAGGGACGCGGTAACTCGAGGGCTCCTCGTTAGGATGCAAGCCAGTTCCTGCACTCTGCGGCCGAGCGTGTGCAAGGCGACAAACCGAGTTTCCCATAAACTTTGTCGCTGCTTTGCCTCGAGGTGCTTTCTTGCTTTTTCGAGAATCCTGCCTCTGCATCTATCGTTTCATTCTTTTAGACGAATAAATAATATGATAATGAATTTATACGCTGGAGAAGATGATCCTGCGTTTTGTAAAAATACGAGCAATTTTTAATGAAAAATTGCCGATGTGCCTTTATGAAATTAATCTTTATTCTGATATCTCGCATACTTATTATATTATTTTTTTTAATTATTTTTGTCTTACAAATGTTATCTGAATCATCATTTAAATAAAATTCCTTTGTTTTCTCGAGATAAACGCATTTTACATGATAGTACACGTGATTTTAATTGCGATAATACGCGCGGAGGTTTATTTAGCGGCACGTGCAGAGCGCGACCCCGCGCCAAGGAGGATAAAAATATTTACTTTAATTTAAAAATAATTGGGATGCACTCGAGTGGATAATTTCGTATTAATAAACTCGCGTGAATAATTTGAACGAAGCTCTTCTTTTCAGCAGTATTCGCGGCGGAGCTCCGAATAAAATGATTAAAGGATAACGAAGTGCACGAGTCCTCGGTTCCTTGCCGCGAAATCAATAAACGTCTGCATAATTCCTGAAACTGGCCTGAAAACTTAATAATCGAAGTATACGTTCCTTTATCTCTGTTTGACTCGACAAATTTTTAATATTTCGACCGGCAGGCCTGCTTTTCTATTTTCGGACTTGCCGCGTGTAATCCTCAGAATTTACTCGAGCTCCGCGACTCGTATTCCTCGCGCGCGTGCAGTTTTCATTAATTATTTGGCGAACGGCTACATTTTTTTCCACCCGTCCAGCGGCTCGAGAGACGAGCTTATCCGTTGCCGCGCGAATAAAGCATGCAGAATTACGCAAGCTCAGTTTTTAAAAAGCTCATTTTCTAGGTCAGAAGGGAGAGCTTTCCTGCAGGAACGACGCTCAGGCATAAGCACATTAGCGACATTAACCGAATTAACCGCCTTCCACCGTGGGATTCTGTGTTTTCATAATTAATTAACCGGAAACACGTTAATTAAAGTACTGATTTTACTTTCGGTCGATGCGTAATGAAGCGGAACAGCGCTTCGGGAGGAAAATAGCGATGGTTTTAATTATGTTTCGATTGGAAACTATGGTATTTTTGGTACTGCTTTCTGGCGGTGGCGTTCAATAATGTAAAATGAGCTTCGGCAGGAAAAGTTGCTTGCGAAATAACGGCTTTAATTATATTTAATCAAGTTTTGATTGGAAACCGTTGGGCGACAGAGCGAATTTTGATCCACCCGAGCAATACTAATTAGTTTGTTTTAAGGAAAGAAAACAATTGTTATTGTTTTTACAGTTTGTTAAACGTAAATTAACTTCAGGATTACAGTTTAATTAGCTCGACAAATTGAGAATCAGAAATGAGAATTTCTTCTTTTTTTTTTTATCAGCGAAACATAACGATAATCCCGAAAGTAAACCAGCCAAATATTTACAAATTACCTCAACGTCTTCTTCCCAGCTAATCACGGGCGAAAAAAGTCCCTTAGTTCCAGCGTCTCGGAAAGCGTATCGAGTAAAAGCGAGTGCGGCGGGCATTTAGCCCCGAATCTCCGCGCAAATCCCATTAGGCAAACCTCCGCAGGGCCGTAAAAGAAGTACATTTCCTTTCCCTCTTTTCGGCGAAAGTATCCAGCGTCCCTCTCTCGCCCCTTGTATTCTGCGAGGAGCAACTCGAAGGGCAGGAGAAAAATCCGCCGGAACGCAGGCAGCGCCGAGAGTAAATCGCCGGGAAAATCCGTGCGTCAAAGATCCCCCGATATCGTGCAGGACCGAGAGATTGGCCCAATTGATCGTAAAAACGTCGACAAAGGGACGAGCGGGCAAGTGGCCGAGTTTAACTCGCGTGCGACGAGAAGAGACGCGGATAATGAAGCGGGGAGAGGCCTGAATGTGGTATGCGCCGCGGGGAAATCGAAGGGGCGCGAGTCGTCGATATCACTTGCATTTTTTCGACGATCTTTTGTTAAACGATTGGCTTCGGAAGGGAATGTGGTTTTGTACATCGGAAAGAAATGCAGAGTTGATTCTCAGGGTATTTTTCCGGATGCTCGGTTACAATGACTGAACAATTTAATAAATTTATTGCGTGAACGGGGGTGGAAACAAAGTTTATAAACAACAAAATCAAAGTTCTTAAGTTAAAAATGTGAAAAGCGTATTGAGAAAAGCTGTTTAATTCTATATATAGATGCGCCCTCGGTCGCGTATTCTCCCGCTCTTAGATAGCTCGCGACGCTGTGCAATAATATTTATTCTGCGCATTGAATTGTTTACGGCCACAAACCTAGAAGTTTCCATCGAGTCAATAACCAAATAGAGCAAGGAGCAGTTAGGTATCACGACGGTCGTACATGTAGGTTTGACAACACAATCAACTTGATCGCGACACATTACTCGTGGACGATTTGCGAAGTTTAGGTGTAGCAGCATTGAGAACCACCGACACCATCCGAGTTTCCAGGCCTGCATGAACGATCGTGAGTACCACAGTATTTATAATTTGGTAAATTGACTTTAAAGCACAAAATAAGTTTGCTTCTAAGCCGGATAAAGCATAGAAGAGCAAGCATTCGAGAGTAATTAATGTCTAACTTTTAATAGTAGTTTATTTACAAATATTCCGCGTTTCAAAACAAAAAACTTTCCCCGCCTGACGAAAAGCGTTTAGTAATTTATATACGTATTTTCAGAGTAATTTTTAATTTGCATTTCTTTTAGTGAATCTTGTTTTTAAAGTAAGAATAAAGGCTTTTATGAAATGAAATTGTTTTAAAGAAAAAAAATGTGAAAAATCAAGGTATTACTATATTTCTAGCGGCGAAAGTAGGTCTTTTTCGCAACATTCTTTTATCAAAGTTGAAATTAAGTCATGAAATTTTTTTTGGCGCAACAAACGGAATTATTGAGATTACCATATGAACTTTGCGCGAAGTTTAAAAATTTCATTAGATTAAAGCGGCGGAAAAAGGAGAAAAAGTAATCTAAAAGTTAAGGCTGTGCAGAATAAACGTAATTTCGCTATTTTCATTACGAGCGATAAAAGCTTAAAGCAGAAACTTTTTTTTAGCGAACTTCGCTCTTTCAGCATTTCATACAGAATCATTCTAAACCAAAACTGACTTAATCGCGTAAAAGACTATAGGATCTAAAATAAATCTTTCTCGGCGGCAGAAGCGTTCTCGTATTCGGAGCTCTCTCTCTCTCGGCGTCGCCTCGGCAAACTGAACGAAAACGTTCAATTAAAGTCCCTAAAAGGCCGTCAAATCGAATCAGCGCTCTGAATACGCCTCCGCCCGATGACAAACTGCCCTCTCCTCGTCCCTAATTGCATTAAAAGCCCTTTTGTCCTGGTCCAATTACTTCTTTATCTCGGGCATCTCTCGGGCCCAGTCTTCGGTGCGTCGATCGGCAGCGCCATCATCGGCTTTCCGCGCGCGCACTTTCACGGGGCGGGAGTGAAAAAAACGCCCCGGCATTTACGCGTTAGCGACGCGCCATATGCCGCGGCCGCTCGCGCGCGCATTTCTCTCTCTCTCCCCCGCGCGCCGAGAGGCTTGTTCCTGCGCGCCGGGAGAGCGAAAGAGGGGGAGTATTTGACAACGCGGCTGGCACTGCGAGCTGCGAGCGTGTACGTACATTATACTCGCCGCTTGTCAACAATTGCACCACGAGAGCCGAATGCAACGCCGGGGTTTGAAAAAGCCCTCGACCGCTTGTTTCTTGAACAAAGCAAGATTTTCCATGCCGCGAAAAAGCGATTAATCTTTTCAGGCCCTCTGGCGGCAGCGCAGCCGATAAAATCACTGAAAACTTTCTAGATTTTGAAAATCTACAAGTCCTGATACAAACGATACGATTTGCAACTGTAGCTTTTACGCTCTGCCAAGCCTCTTGCTGCTTAGACAAGTCAAAATAGCCTCTTTTGGAGCTTCGAATTTGACAGTGCAAAAAGAGTCGTCGGCAGGAGGGGGAGGAGAATCGATGCGTCTCGACAGGCCGAGAGACAACGATTCCTTCATTTTTTTGCTCGCGCGGAAACGTCAAAAGACGGACATAAGGAGCAGAAGCCTCGAGTTTGCCCGGGAATTTTAACGACCGGTTTCTTAAACGTCGCTCCGCGTAGGCACGAAACTTTTTAAGTGCGAGCCAAGCGCTAGGAAAGTTTTATTTGTCGGCTCTAATGACGTTGCATTAGCCACGCTTCGATTATTATATTCCGCGCTCCCTCGATGCCCGCCGCCGCCGCTGAATAAGTTATAATATGCGTCGGGGCTCGCGCGATTTATTGATGGATTGATTTAATTTTACCTGCCGCGCACGCACCGATATTGAAATGTTAATGTGGATTAAAATACGCATGCATAATAAGCGCCGTATTTAGTGTGTATCTGTTGCCTAGCTCTGAATTTCTAGACGCAAAAATTTCGACCGTAAAAGCGCTGGTTAAACTGGTGATGAATCACGATGGATATTGGCATTGAAGTAAAGTTATCATTGTATTTGGACAAGGAAATTGTTCATGACGGTGTATTTTGTTTTGGAGTGAAAAAGCTCATGACGGTATATTCTGTTCTGGAATGAAAATAAAGCTCAAATTCATAATGATTTTATTTGAAAGTGCATTAATTAACCTTAATGAAATAAATCTTTGAATATTTACTATTTGTTCGGAATTAATCACAATTATCAAATCTATTAAATCGATTATAATTGATTACTTATCTTAATACACTTTTTAATAAAATTAACAATATCCTGGATACTATTAAATTTACAAGAGATAGTCACATAATAAAATTTCATTAAACTTTGAACATCGATAGGGTGTAATTATATTGTTATAATCATTTGGTTCCATTCCAATTACGAATGTTCCGCGAATAGTTTACAAACGATTCAGGCAATATTTGCTTAGCGTCGGTCGATTTTCGGCGCTCAAATCAAGTCCGTTCTTAAGTTATAAAACTGCGATTCATTTTTCAGGATAACCATGGCGGCACATCAGAAACTGCATGCTAAAGTAGACCAGATTATTCGCGAAATCAAAGACAAACCAGAGGACTACTGGAACAATAGAAACGGAGTGGAACATTTCATACGCAAGTTAAATAAAACCTTGAAAGGCCTAGACCGAAGACTATTTGGACTGCCTTTCAGTACCGAGGGTCGAGAATATCTGGAACAGATTTACGGTCCTCTGGTGTGCAGCTGTAAAGAAATGCTGAATAAGCTGTTCAATATTCGTCGTAGATTTATGCCAAACCACTACAAAATTGGACTAAAAAGCAGCACCACAACCGTTGCAGGCAATAGTGACAAACCGGGCCTGGCCCGGTCATCTCCGCCTCGCAAAAGAGCCAAGTTTGAGACCCGTTATACCTCGCGTTTTGTAAATCCACGGCACATGGTCAGGGATTATATGTTCGATATGTTAAACTTCAAGCCATTAAAAGAGCAATCGTCTGTTAGACTACGAGCATTATTCGATTTGCTATTTCATAGTCAAGAAGATTTGAAACGTCTGCATCGACCAGTAGATACGTGGGACGACTGGTATATCTCCGTGGCGGAACACTGCATGGACCCTGTTACTCAAGAAGAGTGGGAGATGAAGAGGAGGCCAGAAGACGATAAAATAGCGTCCTTTAGCACACTGATAACATTTCTCTACACGACTTTGCAAGAACTGAAAAATGAGGAAGATCGTACCATGCTCCCCTTAGAGTATGAAAAATATCTGGAATTGAGCCTGAGCGCGAGGCTGGAGGTAGTCGCTCAATCCAAGTTGTGCTCCAACTGCTTGCGACTGGGACATCGTGTCGAACACTGCTGTTCCGATTTACGTTGTAAGCTGTGCAAGGGTGGACATCATACGACGCTGCATTCGGACAATAATGAGCATGATGATCCGATGGATGAAGGCACTTCTTTATCAGAGCAGTCACCAAATGACGATTTGACTAGTGAAGACGCTTTTTTATTAGAGCTGATACTAAATGACAATGTGAGTAGTGAAGACTCTTCTTTATCAGAGTAACCACCAAATGATAATTTGAGTAGTGAAAACACTTCTTTATCAGAGCAGCCACCAAATGATAATTCGAGTTTTTAAAAATCTAAGTTTAATTATTAATTTTTGTAATATTATTTGCCCCTTTGACAATTTATTACTTTATGTATTTATGTATTTAATTATATTAAATATTTGTATATTTGTATATTTGTATATTTGTAATCCATATAATTCGAAATGTGAAAGTGACTTACACTGACAAGTTCTTTTAAGAAAACCTACTAGGCTAGTAGAAAATTCCTTACCAACTAGAACCCAAATATTAGTTAATAACATAGCAGTGTGAATAAATTGTTGAGAGAAAAATTTAACAGTTTTCAATAATTGTATTATACATCTTATATTGACTGAATTAAATAAATAAAAAAAAATAAATAAAAAATATTATATTTATTTTTATTCTGCCCGTTGAAAATAAATAAATTTAAAATAAATAAAGTTATAAATCTGAGTTGGAGAATAAAACTTACTGAATTCGAACACGAGTTAAAAGCAATGTCCCTCGATCCTTTCAAAATAAAAGGGAATGATTGCGCTTGAAAACAAATGGATCGTATTGTTCAAAACCTTAAGAATAAAATGTTTTTTGTAAATTAAGATGTGATGAAACAAGTGTAAAAGTTGGCGCTACGACAGCGAAGAAGAACCAAAAAATAAAAATTAGAATTAAAAAACTAAATAAATAAAAGTAAATAAAAATGTTATCTCGTGTTAACGAAAATGTTTCAACATCTTCGAAACAAGGGCGTTCCTTACAAGTTGGTATAACTTTGGCAAGGCGATAGAATTTTTCAGGCGGAAGAAATACGCCAGCGGTCGAAACAGTAAAAAAAAAAGACCGAGGGAAAAGCCGGAGAGCGCACATACATCTCTGTGGCGGCGGCGGCGGCGGTAGATTCATCGAAAGGCCGCACAGGTGCATTGAGATTAAAGCGAAACCTCGGCGTGCGGCTCTCGCGCAGGACGCCCGAAAAAAAGAGAGAAGAAACGCCATTTGCTCTGGCATATAGAAAGAAGAGAGCGAGGCAAAGGGAGAGCGGTGATTACTGCGGTCGAACGATTTTCGCTCGAAATAGAGAAAGGACACGGGGGAAAAAAAAAAGGAACGAAAGCCGCCCCGAGCTTTCAAAGAGTTTCCACTCGTTCTCCGCCTATATCCAAAAATTAAAAATACGCACCGCGTACAGATACAGAAACGGTAGAAATTTCAAATTGGATTTTTTCGTCTCTACAATACATTCGACATTTTGGAAAGGTTTTTTTTTTGGAGGGGGAAATTGCAAAAAGCCTGCGAAATATAAAATTGTGAGTGATTTGGGAAGTTCTATTTTTGAAATGGCTGGGTGATAAAAAAAGAATTACGTGTTGAAAAAATGCTATGATAGCTTTTTTAATTAAAATAAAATTACTCAGTTGTTCTGTAAAATGCATTTGCTTTGTAACTGTTTTTATCTAGTTTCCATTTACTAAGTTTATAGGAAGAGTGCAGTTTTTCGGACGTTTCATGTGCTTTGTAGCTTATTCCACATAGAGTACTCTGTTGCTTCAGTTGATTCTATTAAATTTAGATAATTTCGAATACCATTGATTTTTTATTTCAAATCGCATATTCGAAAGAAGCGTTTAAGCTCCCTTTGCGCCATTAGAATATTACCTTGCGTTCAAGTGGAAAAAATAAAAATCCAAAAAGCACCGAGAGTTATCGAGCTCGCGTCTAAAGTCACCGGAGAGGCGAGCAAAGCGGAGCGAAAAGGATGCAGAGCTCGTAAACGCAGGAGAGGCGCATCACGTCCGCCGGGTAATTTTTCGGCCTCTTTCACGTCCCTTTCTATCCTCCCCGTTCGCACACACGTACGTAAGCCGCATCGGGTTTATCGGCCGCGCCGGAAAATTCCCCGAAGACATCGGCGGAGCGCGCGCGCGCGCCGAGATTCCGCCGGATTTTTTGCCCCCGCCGGGATTTTCAATTTCGCGGCCGGCCGTTTCACGATTCGCCAGATTTTTCCCGCTGACAAGCGGCGGAATCAATGCGGAAGAGCCGCGCGAGAGCTCGAGCTCGCGAAAGGTGGAAAGGCGTCCCGGGTTCTCTCTCGACTTGCTCGCGTTAATTTTCTCGTTTTCGGAGAGCGGCGCATCCCTTTTAAGGCCGTTACATTTTTTCCGCCGCGAGTTATTTTAATTAAGATAAAGTGCGCGCTTTTTTGGATTGTTAAAACTTTTGCGCTCGAAGCGCGCTGGAGTACTTATTTGGACGTGAAATATTGTTTGTAAATACTATAATTTTCTCTAAAGCCATTCTGTCTGTAATTTATGTTTCAAATAATTATCAATCACGCGCCGATGTAATTATTTATTATACAATTGATTTAAATCGATAATTATTTGTATAAATTGGGGGGATATCTTTGCACTACGCCGATCCTGATTTCTTTTCAATTTGAAGTTTCAAACGCCTATAATCATGGCGTGCACTAAATGGGCATACGTAGACAATAATTCATCGCGGGAGATTATATTGCGCGCTTGAAAACAACGCCGTAACACCTTCGAAACGATCTAAGGAGAGCGCAAAAAACGAATTAAAGGAACGCTTCGCAGGATATTGCCTCCGATAACGACTTTCACTTATTATTTTTTACGCTTGCCAAGTAATTGTAATTACGAGTACAGAACGAGGCACCGTTAATTAAAGGATAGTTTTTCTCTCCTTCTCCAGAGAGGGTTAAGCGAATACGAGCTACCGAATGCAAGCGGGACAAATCGAAATGGAAACTTTCGTTCATTATATTAATCGGCGCGAAAGAGCTATCTTGACTGTTCGCGAGAGGTGTGACATTTCCTTTAGTGCAGCTTATAGTCGAGTTTTTCTGCGCCGGGGCCGTTATTGCGTCGATCGGTTATTGTCGATCGCGAGGCGGAGAAAGTCGGCTGCGCTGCAGCTGCGTCCGAGCGCTTTCTTCTTTTGCATGATTGAGCCCTCGTTTGATTCACGGCGCTTCATTCATTAGTTTATGGCTCGATTTAAATCAGCTTTTGTTCCGCTTTTAAAGAATGGTGAATTTTGTAGGCAATGCTAAATGCTAATCACAGATTCTATTGGTGTTGCCATTAATCATCTTATTAGACTAATATTAACCTATTAGTAACGCATTAGAGTAGACAACAAAGTAGCATACATGTCTTATCTTTTTCGATTAAAAAAAACAGTCAAAAGATTTATATGTTTTGAAGTATACTATTTTCTCAAAAGTATTTTCCATTTAAGAGATATCTTTCGTCACATTTTGCAATAGTTCTCTTTTAAAAAGTAATATCATTTTACGGAACGTGGATTTATCATAGCTCGTGCAATATTTTATTCAGCTACTTTGTTATTACTTTTTTTACGACTTGCATTCATCCTTTGACTTTTTCGAAAAGTCTCTACTTATTCCACTTCCATAAATCGAGGTAGTTGTTCGTATACCCAGTATATCATAAATCATCGAATCATGCCTTCGAGTATTCAATTATAATGCATTTTCCGTTAACTCTTCCCTCCGCTTGCTATACTTTTTCGTCCCTTTCTCAATTTCCTTTCACTAATAGTTACATCCTTCTCAATCAGCATTTTTTTCCATGAAACCTGTTTGATTTTTCATAGCAATTAAATTCAGTTCCAGCGAGATTTTTAAAAAAAACTCGGTGCGCTAGAAGTAATCCTTAATCCATCTATCACAAGATACGTTCCTTTATTTCTGCCTGGGAGTGTTCCTGTTCTTTTTTGTTAAATTAAATTATTATTTTTCTGTCATTCTTTTTCACTCTCACTCTCCGACTAAACTTTGATTATATCTTCATTTAACAATCAATTTTAAATTCTCATATGATGGTTACTCAAATATAATTTTCCAATAGATTACGTACAATGAATTTTATCATGGTAATATCAAATTTAATTATTCAGTCTAATATCTCTAAAGATATAATTTGCATATCGATTTCCACGTATAAATGTACATTGTTCGACAGTGCACTTAATAAATAAAAATATTCAAATACGTTCTCGATTATTGAATTAAATTATACACTAGAATTTAAAAAACTGAATCTATAAATTAATAGAGTTTGGAATATATGAATTTATTTTAATCCGCTCTCTCAAACCCGAATGAGCTATAGCATCAATAATGAATGCGGCTTGTTTTAGCAGCGGTGTCTACAGTAACGTAACATTGATATTACGATAAGTCGATTCGCAGATAAATTATTTCGGTCGAATCAACCGCTCCCGTCACTGACAATGCCATTAAAATCTGTCGCGCATATTCTTCCCTCAAATAACTGCAGTTCGCCATCGGAAGTAAGAAACTAAATTGAATATCAACGGGGCTAAAAAAACGACTAATTGAGCAAGATAAGTCGGGGGCGACGAACCGAACGATCGCAGGTACAAGCAGCGAGCACTAAAAACGAATTATCCAAAATGGAGGTAGCGGCGTCGATAACAACAACTCGGCCACAATGGCCAGGGCTTACAATTCACGAAGGATATTAGGTGTCGCTTTGGCTCGGAGGGTCAGAGAGGCTGGCCGGGGCGCAATGGGCCGCGCCGGATAAGGCCGATGACAATGCGACAATCTCTCTCTCTCTCTCTCTCTCTCTCTCTCTCTCTGTCTGTCTGTGTGTGTGTGTGCGCGTGCGCGTGTGTGCGAGGGCGCGTTATTGCCGGAGATCAGTGATTCTCATTACTGGCGGGGGCGTAGGCCGAAAGCGGTCTTAAGCCCATTCCCCGGGCGCAATCTCCCCGAGTTCCGAAGTGCGCCCTATAGTGGCCTTCCTTCCTGTGTAGTGCGTTTGCGTCCCCTGGGCGATGTCTCCCACCCCCACCCCCACCCCCTCCAACCCGGCAACCAGCCGCGTTATCTGCCGCTTTATGACTGCGCCCCGCCCGCTCTAAACTGTGTCGAACATTGTTTATGCATGGACGCAGCTTGCTCTGCCTCGCTCTCACTCTCTCTCTATCTCTCTCTCTCACCGTCTTGCGGACGATTCTTTGATCGATGGCTAATTGTGCCCGTGTCGCGAGAGCTCCGCTGGCCCAAGGAGTCCTGCTTTGTTTACGGAGATGAGGGTTTATGGTTTTATGAGGTGGGGGGGTTCGCGGCGGATCGTGTCGAGAGGCGGCCCCTGTTTATTGTCGCGGGGTAGTTGTTTACGGTCGCCGCGACGAGCGCATTAACTTTTCTTGACGAATGGAGGACGATCCTTGACGCATTAACGAAGATTATGCTAAGCAATAAAGTCTAATAATTATCCTGGGTGTAGGAGCTGAGACCGCAGAGCAAGTGCCATTAAATGTATCGATTTTTTGATAAAGAGGGTAAAGTTCGATACTCTTCTGCTTTGGGTATTTCAAAATTTACTTGTATTGCGCGTTTTTAAATATATAAATTGCAGTTCCATTTCTATCGGGATAATAAGTTGCTCTTTAAAGAAAAAATTTGACTTTACTTTACCGCAAGCTTTACCAAATGGTGTAATGGCGGGCAATTTAAATCCAAATAACTTACCGCCCAGCCACTCTATGGAAAATTAATAATAACAAAGCAATCGGCGATCCTCTCTTACCTGAAACAAAAAAAGGGAAAGCAAGCGATTAGTTTTCGTTAAACAAAGTAAATAAACCTAAATAATTCAGCGAAATATATATATATAGTTTATCGGCTAAATTCCAATTTCACTCGATAATTGCCAACGATCTTGCGCGCCGAGGGCTCATCAGAAAAAGCGGCCGAGAGAGATTCAAGCTCATCAGCCGCTATAAACACACGAATCTCCTCCCCGTCCCTTTCACTCTCTTCGCTCCTCTTGGCCTACAACGCGCGGCGGCAACGGCGGCGGCAGCGGCTCTCTCGGTTACACACACGCACTTCCCCCTCGTGCGCGCGCGCGTTTCGCATGGAGGCCGCGTAGGTATCTATTACGGTTTCCGGATGCATTTAACCAGGTAACTATGCCCGACGCATGTACATACGTGCATACGTATACATTTGCGCACGTGCGCCCGAGCAATTTTCGCGCTAAACGCGGCAAGCGGGGCAGAGCGGTCGCGCGGGTGCGCGCGCGATAATTTGCGCGAATAATGCCCGAGCCGAGCTTTAATAAGTCCCGCTTTTTGCCCCGGGGGAGGAGGGAGGGAGGCGCTCTCTCGCCTGGAAAAGGGGCTCGCCCGTGGACGGAGCGCTTTTTTTTTCCTCTACTGTCGCTGCTGAAATTTTTGGTCGTTTCGTGCTGGAAGCGGAGTATCGTTCGTTTTTGTAAAGGATGTCCGGCACGCTGCGACTTCCGAGTGTTTTGGGGGCTGTTGCAAATGAAATGAGAGTAGTTTTTTTTTTTTTTTTTAGCAAAAATTGCTGTTATTTCGTGAACGTATAAGCTTTACGATTTAGATGGATAACGAACTGATTTTTGTATTTGCGCTGTTTGTGGTTACAGTAAGAAATACGATGATTTACGTTAGAAAACTTATTATTATATACCTTTACGATTGTATGCACTTTGCGGTATTTTGATTTATGCAATACACGCGTAAATAACATACAGTTACACATTGAGTTATATTGTAATCTAAAATCTGAATATGCTACGTTTGAAATCGCATTTATCTAACGTTTTTTTTTCAAAATTTATTTCAAATAAATAATATAGTTTAGAAAATTTAATTCGTGTTATTTTTTATAAATAATGTTCTTTTTTATGGCAAACTTCGCTTCTTTAGCACTTTCTTTAATAATAATTTTCTGAGAACGGAGGAAACAAACCAAGTACCTAAGGTAATTTAAGTGCTAAGCCCGCTTTTCGTAGAAATTTAAATGAAGACGCCGAGAACTATAGGTAAATTCCATTTGCAAAGAAAGTTTAATAGAGGATCTGCAAATCATAAAAACTTAATTCACTTGGCGAAATTACGAGGAATTTTAATAATTAAAATTTGCTGAACAGAATTGATTAAAAATTAATTGCACAACAGTTTTCTCACAATAAAGGCCATATTGTTTATGCAAGAAATTTCATAATCCTTCTATACTTTCTCGCCCTTCGATCAATATTGTCGGGTACGCAACATAAAAAAACTTTGCAGTATACCTATATAGTTGTAAAAAAATACGTTTCGAGGGCACAGCTCATCTATACCCCACAAGAATGTTATTTATTTAACGCGATAAAAACATTGTCGAACAACAGCACCTCTGAAATCTGATTGCGAAGAAAGCGTATCGAATCGTAACAATAGAGCGAAGAAACCCAACTTTACACGTATCAATTTACAAAAGCGCGAGTATGAAATATCTATTGTCGCGGCGCTTTCACCGATTCGCAATAGACGATTTCATTTAGTCGAATAAATTCCAGGCAAGGCAACGGTCGCAAAACAGAGTGTTACGGCAAGTGTATACCCAGACGATCCGTCGTCGTTTCTCCCGGGGCGTAATTCGTTAGCCGCGCGATGCGAAGCCACGGGACTCGGAAACCACTCAAATTGTCGGCAAATATTTGAGTGTCATGAAGTACCGATAATGCACGCGTATCCCTCCCGCTCGGGCATCCACTCGTAAAGCGCTCCGTAATGCAGTAGGCAGCAGAGAGAGGGTCGCGATATAAATTAAGGTAATTTCCAGAGGCGAGAATTTATTTATCTCGCGCGTGTTCGCACTTTCGAAGAATCGCGAAAATAAAAAACAAGAGAGAGAGAGAGAGAGAGAGAGAGAGATGGAGAGGACATAAATTTCGCAATACGCGTGGCGCTCGCAGTATATAAACGCGCCCCCATAAGTTTTCATGTAGCTCCGCACGCGCGACTTCACCCGCTCCTTCTATCTCGATCCGTCTATCTTCCCGTCGCTATTTCTCCTCTCTCTCTCTCTCTCTCTCTCTCTCTCTCGCGTGTATGGACTTTCCGCCCTCTCCGTTCTCAAAGCGCCGCTATCTGAGCTTTTTTGCCCCGGAACGAAGGCTTTTTTTCGAGCTCTATGCTCTTATACGCGAGATCGTATTAATACGCTCTAAGATTGCGAGGCGAGACAGCTTTATTAGAGCGCATATTTGCAGCGGCGATGGTAAGAGGGTTATCTTCCGGGGGGGAGAGAGGGCGACCCGGAGACTTATTTTAGGTTAATCAGGGGGTAGAGGGAGGCGAGAGTGCTTTTGGACGTAGAAAACTTTTTCGTGAATTAGAGTATATACGACGGTTAAGGCGTTTAATGTCTGGCCATGTTAGGTAGAATAAAGCCTCGACCGTTTTTGCAATAACAAAACCGGCTTGATTATAAATAAACACGGGTAGATTTTTTTTCTCGTGCACGTATAATTTAAGCTCAACATTTACTTTGCAAAATGAAATTTCATAGACCATCAAAAGCCTTCCTCCTCTCCGATGCTAATAAAGCTTTTGTCGCTCCATCCGAAAAAGAATATAGCCGAGGAAGCTAAAAAGAGGAGCGCAAACGAGGAAGAACACTCTCCCATTTACAAGGACGCGGCGTTCGTCAGAGTGAAAAAAAAAGAACGAGAAAACTCTCTCTCTCTCTCTCTCGCGACAAACACAACAAAGCCATCTTCCCGTTCCATTTGGCCTCATCAGCGGCGCGCAAAACTGCGTAAACGCAGAATTATTTCGTCCTCCCGGGGGCTGCTCGCGGCATAAATAAATTCGCAATCAACCTCTCCCCCCATCTCCGTTCTCTCGCTCGCTCGCACACACACACACACACACTCGGAAAAAGGCAGCAGCAGCAGCAGCAGCGACTGGCGCCCGGCGAAGCGCCTATTCACTCCGGCGTAATATATTATCAGCCTTAGACTGCCTGCTAGATCGCCGACCCATTTGTAGCGGCGCGCGCGAGAGTGTGCGAGGAGCTTGTCCTCGCGCGGAATTTCAAGGATTATCCGGAGAGCTGCTGCTGCGACCCGCTTCCTTCCCACCTATATATACGTATATATGTATATGTATACGTGTGCGATGGCTTCCAGCGTAGTTTCCCGCCCCGACGGCTGTTGTAGCCGGTCACTTAACTTCCGGCTTTGGCCTTTGTGTTTCTACCGTTGTTTAGAGGCGACGCGCCCCGCTCGGGGATTTTCGTCAAGTTGCTCCGCTGATTTTTACAGATTACCCCGGAACGGAGGCCGCGGCGGGTTCTTCGTTTATTGTTTCTTCGCGGGCGATGCTTTCATTATAGAGGCGGAGGCGTGGAGTGAAAATTTATCAAAGTGTCTGTCAGGGATTGATTGAAGGATCGGAGATGTGAATGACCGGCTCGCGGGATATCGGGGAATAAGTGGGTTACGTAACGTTTTTTCATTGATTACCTCGAACGAGAGAGAGAGAGGTTTTGCTTTATGTACGACCGCGGCAGCGTATATTTTTGAGGTTGTTTATCGGGCATATAGTTTTTGCATAAAACACAAAGGAGAATTATAGCTCAAACAAAGGCTCGTCATATTTTCTTAAAATTCTGAAAAGAGGAAATGAGAAGCCGCATTTACGGTGGAGCGGCAGACTGATCTAAATAAGATTTCAAGCATTTTGAGGCCGCGGCGCGAACAAAGCGCAGCCTGTATTCGCACAGAGACGCTTCTTTAAGGGGAGCGGCGTAAAAAAATCCGGGGCCATAATTGGAAATATACATTTCGATGCAGAGCAGCCAGAGGAGATTCTCTCCCGGGGCTGAAAGATTCATCGGGTTCCAGGGCGAAATGGCATGCGCATATTCCTCGGGCACTTTGTTAGCGCGCACGGAAAATCTCTATATATCCCGGTCGCGCGCGGGCCCGAATAGGGGAAAAACGCGCGCGCGGGATATATACGCGCGCGGCGAGGTCAGTGCCTCTCTCGTTATTTCTCGGGAGTAGCGCGGGCCGCGGGGGGGAGAGAACGAGGAAAAAAAAACTGCATGTTTTTCACCTGCCGGCGACCATTTGTATTTTAATAATACACGGCTAACTCCCGTAACGGCGACGATGTAGGTCGAACGTGACTCGAAATAAATATATTTGAGACTCGGGAGTTGGCGACTCGGGTTCGCGGCTGCGTTTCGCGGCCTGAGACAAGAGCAATTTAAGGAGAGCCTCGTACGCGTCATCAAGTCCTTGGTGAATTCTTGGCCATTTTTTTTTCTTTTTTTTTTCCACCGACACTCGTCTATGGCCATTTACGTAACTTATTCCCGGAGGCGCGAGCGAGACGAGACACTCGGCTCTTTGCGTATATACGCATGCGCTTGAGAACAACGCTGTCGGGATGGTTTTGTGAGTGCGTTACGCTCGGATGTAAGTACTTTTGAAAAGAACACGCGTGTCTAGATTTTTTTTTTGTTCGACCGCGCGTATGAGGCTTTTATGCGCAGTGCCAATGGAAAAAAGAGCGTTTACCGCGTCTAGATGCGTAAGGAAGTTCTTCGCGACAGCGGGGACATTGAACGCAGGATGAAATAATGTAATGGTCGCTGCTGTCAAAAGTAAATTTGATTATAAGTACAACTTGTATGAAAAAGCACACCAACGTTTCTGCTCTGTTACAAAGTTATCGTGCGACATGAAAGTCAATGCAAACGTTGATGTGATTTCTTTATAAATTTTATTTATAACAAAAGTTAGCTTGGACAGCGTGTCAATTACTTTATTTCTTCCTGTCGCGTCTAGAGTTTATGTAGAGGAATTTCATATTTTTTAAAAAATATGCCTGAAAAATGTGACTTTTATTGTATTTAAATCGTACATACGTTATGCATACAATTCTTAAATATCAAGAATACAGAACTTTTGAGAAACAAACAAAACGGAGCAGACGGCAGCTTTAAAATCCACTCTCAAAAAGTCCCCGGGAGCAAAAAGGCCAGGCAGTAGAGCCCGGAGAAAAAAAAAGGCTGCTCGCTCCGCGATCCAAGCCAACGACTTCTCCATTTTCTCGCTCAAGAAAGCCCTCTTACACAGAGCCATAGAAGGCGCTGGCGCGCATAACGGCCTAACCCATATTCCGCGCATTGTCATCGAAACCGGGTAAAAAGGGGGTGGAGAGAGAGAGAGAGAGAGAGAGCAGCGCGAAAGCAAGAGAGAACGGCAGACCTTCGAGCGCTTTTGGACTGAACAGATACTGAATTATGCGGGCTGGCCTGCGGGGGGCCGCGGCGATACAGAGCTCAAATCCGCGAGCTGTATATACGAGTGTACACACACGCGCTCGCGGACTTCAAATCTTAATGCACACGCCGGGAAATTATACGCGGCCGGAATAATGCCGCGGAAATTCAAATTTTACCTTCCGCCGGAGAGAGGGGCTTTTCAACGGGAGGGTGGATATCATTTTTTGCGCGCGGCTACGCGGGCTCTAATGCGGAATTTACGAGCCGGATCTTTTGTGCGCTACTCTTTTTTCTTTTTTGCGGAGGGGGGGGGGCGTTTTTGACGGGCAGAGAGCCTTTTTTAATGCGCGCCGCGCGAAATTCGGCCGCGGAGATTGATCGGGTTCGCGGGGGAAAAGTATATAAGGCTGTGCGCGGCGCAAAATCGGTAGGAGATTTTTGTTGCTTAAACGGTCGGGGATAAATTTTAGTTTGGGCGTTACGAGGAGAAACGTTTAATGGAATTTTCGAAACGGCCGTTGTTCGTTTTATTGATACAGTCGGCGGAGCATTTTTATTAGTTTTTATATGTTTATCGGAGTCGAAAGGATTTCGAAAAAGAGTGATTTAATGATATTTGATTTTGAACGACGCTCAACAATGTCCAGAGGCTAACTACCATTTTATTACATTATGCGCAGTTTCGCAAGACTGTATAATACACCCAGGGGAACTTTTCTCGAATTTGCCTACTTCTATTAATTTTTTATCCTCCGTACTTGCGCGCGGAATTGAAATTCGCCGGTTTATCCCGAACTCGAGCGCACCTGAAAACTCTCTCTCTCTCTCTCTCGCGTTCGAGCAATCGAAGCGATCGCGCGCGCATTTCCTCGCGCTCGGCGCGCTCATTGAAAAATCAGAGGTAGCGTAATGAAGTCGGCTCTCGGCGGCAGTTAGCATAATGAGAGATGCGCGCGCGTCTCGCCGTCGTAAAAAAGAATATCCGTTTCATATGCATGAGAGCTCGCACGGCTTTTAACCGATCCCCCCCTCCCCCTCCCTCCCTCCCTTCCCTCTCGCGGGCTGTTTATCGCGAAGCGCTCTTTGTCATAACCGCAACCGTTTCTACCTTAATTCCCTCTGCTGGCTTGCCGCGGGTAGAGATGCGCTCGAATAAAAGAGTGCACCTATAATAAAAATCAATCTTTATTTCGTTTCGCTTCTATGCGCACGACGATGAAGACGAGGGACGACGACGCGCTCTTTTTCACCGCTCGTTCCGTTCTCCTCCTCGGGCTCTCGAGGAGAGGGATATATATATTCAAATAAAACTCCTCGGCTTCGCGGCTGAATCAAATCTTTAAAAATACAGTGTACTGTCGAGAGGAGCGCGCGCGGCTTTTATAAGGGATTTCGCGGTTTTCGAGAGCGAAAACGAATTCTTATTGCCCCTTGTACAATCAATAACCATATTTATGCCGCGTTTCGAATAAAGTAAAGGACGCTTGTCGGCTGCACTTCAATTGAATACTATATCCATTCGTTTTTTAATTTACTGTCAGTGTAAATAAATACTCGGTGATGTGAATTTCTATTTATTTCACTCGGGACGAGGGACTTGTTGTCACAAAAGTAATTTCCTATCTTAGCAGAGTAAACAATTCAGTTTGGTTTATTACCAAGGAGTTGAGGTATTTTTAAAAAATGAAAAATTCCCATTAGTGTACTTCTATTTTTTTCTAAATTTAACGTTATTTTCAAAGTATAAAATTAATGTATAAGTTATTGCAAACGCAAAAAAAGAACGCGGTAACGGTTTTTGCCGAAAAATTACAACTTTTAGAAGCTAATTTTACGTACCTCCTACGCTTCGGCGTAAACACATAAAATAGCGCAACACGCAAAAGCGGGACTTTTTTTCCAGCCGCAAATAAAAATATATAAAACGGACTGGCAAAAAAAAAAGAACCGAGTTCGCGAGCACTCTAAACCAATTTACCCGGAATAAAAATGTTACAAGCGCGCGGTCGAAAAAAGCTCTCTCTCTCTACCCGGCGGCCAAACTAAAAGATTATTTCACTCGAAACTCCCCAGTCCTTTAATAAGCGACGCTTTTCTGAAAGCGCGCAATTAAAGTCAAACTCGCGTAATCGCTTCCATCCGCAGCCGCTCGGAATCCGAAAATAATGAAAAAGCTTCGAGCTCAAAAAATTACGCCACTTGAGCGAGTCTCGCGTGCGAGTCGCAGCGTCGCGGTGGCACTTTTTTCGGGGATTTTCGAAAGTTTAGTGCTCCGCGGAATATAAGACCGGAAACGAGTCGGCGGGATAATGGAGAGATGAGATACAGCGAGGGTCGTATCATTCATCCGCGAGCCTCTAATTGAAGCGTCCTCCCCTCGCGCATATATGTATATCGGAAAAATTTTTTGCTCGCGCTGAGTAGACGGCGCGGAAGAGGGGTGCAGAGAAAAAAAAAAGAGGAAGGTAGGTACGTGGGTACGTTTTACTTTTCTGAATGCGCGGCTCCATGAAAAATCCGACGGTACCACATCGTATTCAACACTATAAAGCTTCGGCGGATTTTCTCTCTCCCTCCCTCTCTCTCTCTGTCTCTCTCCCTCTTCCCCGCTCTCGACAATCTGTGCAGAAATTGATGGATATGTGAGGGCTTTTTTTATTCCACTCTTTCGTGCGATTTTTTTTTTTTTTTTTGTAATTTTTCGGTGCGGAAAGTCGTCGGGGGGAGGATTTCAATGTTGAGGCTCTAATGACTCTTGATGTATTGTTGCCTGTGTTGTGTGCGTACTTTTTTGTGCTTTTACGAGCTTTTTTGAGATTAAAATGAACTAACTTTTGAGAGGATCTGTTTTAATAGGATAACACCGATCGATGTCGAGTATTTATTTAATTAGTTCTAAGCCAGATAGAGTTCGTTTTATTTAGAAATACGTTTTTATTCACAGTCAAAATTGTGTACTTCACACTTTACTGGTTTATTTAGAAATACGTTTTATTCATAGTCAAAACTATACTGAGGAAGGTAATCGTTAATTTTAGAGTATTGAATCAAGAGAAATTGCACAATTACCAGTTACGAAATGAAAATACATATTTGCAGTGACTAAATCTTGTCGCAATTTTGTTTTATTACTATAGAATTTTAGTCGTGTACCTACAAGAAATGGTGCAATTTGAAGAGTAATGTTCGTTTACTATTTAAAAAGTGAGATAAATGTTTGCCCATTGTTTATAATTGTAACCATTGGCAAAGTAAGACAAAAACTATTTGAGTCGTAACGTTAAATTATATTTCTCTCTAATATTATAAACTTTTTCGAGAAAAAGTATAAAATACTCCTGCTATTTTCCGCAAAAACTCCAATCGAAACTCCTTTATAAAACTACAATTTTCTTCTATTTATTTAAGTCATTACGTACACCAAATAAACAACGTAACACAAAAAAAAATATATTTCTTCGAATGAAAGCCATCGAATAGTTCGACAAAGAAACCGCCAATAAATCACCGCATAAAGAAAACAATCAAATCCTGCCCAGCAGCCAGCAGCAGCGGCGCCCGAGTCTCAATGACGCAGAAAGAAATCGGCGGCGAGCAATCGGCACCGGGGATTTTTCTCCCTGCTCCCCTCCTCCTCCCACACATCCTGTACATGACTTATCACACGCAGCGCAGGCCAGAAAGAGGGGAGTCGCGGGCGCGTGTCCGTCTCGCTATCTCTCTCTCTCTCTCTCTCTCTCTCCGGGAGAACCGGTTTTCCGGGCCGCGATACACATTCGCTCCTTCTCCCGCGCTCTCGGCAGGAATTCCGTGCTTTCGCGGCAAAAGGCGAATTCCGGCTATGAAAGCCGAGCCACGCGGCCGCCGCCGATGATTGGGAAAAACGGGGCAGACGAATGACGGCTGCGGGGCCGTAAAATTGACAATGTGTGCGATGGCTGCGGGAGAATAATCGAGCGGCGCGGCAGCCTTGTCGGACGAGATAATTAGGTCCTAATCAAGTGGCGAGACGGGCAGTAGGGGTTTTAAGGCCGCGGCAACTTCCGGGCCGCTCTCGGCGGCTTTTACGACTGCAATAAATATTTTCAGGCCCGAGAGAGAGAGAGATACCGTTTTATGCTGGGGGGTTAATGATCAGGACATGGAAAATTTTATTGCGCTCGTTAAAATGCTGAATTTGGTACGGGACGATCGCTGCTTTACGCTGCCCTCGGATTGTCAAAATCGACCATTTCGACTAAGTAGAATAAGAAGCGACCGCTCGAGTTTTCCCCCTGCAGTGTGCTTGCATTTGCAAAAAGAAAACTTCGTTCAAACATTTGCATCCGCGATTAGCCGCTGCTTTCGTTTATTTTCAAGTCCTTTTAATAGTCGATTTCACCGCGCGACTACGGCACAAAAGACCGGGTAATTCGTTCGATCGATTCCGGTGTCCATTTCCACGGGTTTTCCTGGGCTGTTTTTTTTTTTCGAAAAAATTGCTACGTGCGCAGCTGCAAAGGGATAGCATAATAACCGGGGATTTTGCGATTTTCACGCTGCGCGCTCGTATGTACGCGCTCTACAAAAAATCGATCCGACCGCAGCAAACAAGTGCTTAGAATCAATCGGACTCCCTTCGAGCCCTCACTTTACCCCCCTGCTAATTACGCGGAATTGCGGCCGCATCTGCAAATGAAACCGTCAAGGGCCGATAGAGTCATTTCCTTCCTCAAAGCCTACCAATCACGATTTCCCTTCTTGAAGCCGATCGACACACCGAAATTCCCCCATTCATCGATATTCCGCGGCAAAAGCAGCGTGGTGTGGCGTTCGTAAAAGGAGCGCGCGTAAAACGCGAAATAAAGGCAGAGAGGAAAAGGCATTCCTCGAGCGTTTATTACATTTATTTTCGAAGCCGAGAGCTGCGCGCGCGGCCGGATCGCTCGCCGCTAGAATATCTCGGGAAGTGTGTCAGTGCGTCCTGGAAGCCGGATCGCGCCGAACAAAAAATCACGCCCGGTCCTCTTTGGCCACGAAATTGCGCGCGGCATTCCGATCCTCCTCTGCCGGAGGCCCGTCTGCCCGCCTGCCTTGCCTGCCGTGTGAACGGGGAAAAAGGTCCTTTATTATGAAAGTAAAACTGCATTCTGTCCCGGCTTTTGTCTCTTAATTTATGTGCTTCGGCGTAAAAATTTGAAGAATTTGCGAGTTTTTAATAGAGGCGCGCTTTTTAGGCCTTATGTAACGTCTTTTTATCAGATTATACGTGGCGCATTTATTCTCGGCGAGAGCGAAATTATGCGAGATTTCTGATTAAATAAAGATTAAACGTCCATTTAGCGAATGTAGATTTGTCTGCTACCCGAGTAAAATTCCTGCAAGTTAATCGTGTCATTAAGCAAAAAATTCTTTTCTAGAAAGTAATGCACACACGTCGAAAATTTCAAATTGGTTAGCTTTCGATGGTCTTTTTTATAAACGTATAAGCAAACTTGAACGTCGCAAAAAAAACGTTTTAATTTGAAATATGAAATCGAAGACGCATTTAAGAAATTAAACTCTTCTAGGCTTGTAAGGCAAACGACTTATCAGGACGAAGCCATTAAACTCTGAGTTTTTTTTGAACGGCCATTAAGTATACGTATAGATAAAATACAAGATTTCTAAAAGACAAGAGGCAGTGTGCTCGACTTTTTTTTTTCTCATTACGAGCTAATGTCAAGGACTGCTTACAGCCGAAAAGCGGATCTTAAGTGGCTAATAACTGTACACTTTGTATGCTAACGCAAAATCGGGTTTTAAAATATGACACTCCTCGTACCTAAAATGTCTCGTATCTCAGGCCCGTAAAATTTTTGTTCGGTAAGTGGGTTAGATCCGTCAGGCAGCTTTTTAAATTAATTACTCGGCGCGGCAAATACGTTTCAAAAATTTATCCCAGTCGTTAAATTAAAGCCGAAAAGAAGCCCAGGGTTTGAAACGAAATTTATACATTTTTAAAAAGCCACGTTTCGCTTAGCGATATAAAAGCTGGACTAAAATTCCATTTTAAGGACTGCCGGACAGATTCAACATTTGGCTAAGAAAAGCAGCCAGAGAAGTCCGATAAATCAGGAGTTGTCCGGCGGTCGGAGAGAAGGGAAAAAAGCCAGGGAAAATCTCGTGCCAAGCCGAAAGTCGCCCAGTATAGAAAAGCCCGCGCGCGAAATTTGTCATCCCTAACTCCTCGGTTCTCTTTTTCGGAGCCGCGCCGCGCGCCGCGTGAGAAGCGACGTCGTCGTCGTCGTCGTCGTCGTCGTCGTGGTCGTCGTCGTCGTTGGTCGCTTCAACCCTCGCGCTGGTTAAATTATTGGCCTCGGCGCGCGGGGCAGGTATAATCGATGGCGTTTATCATGGGAACGTAATACGTGGTCAATTTTCGACATTAAAATCCAGCCGAGCGCGCGCGTGTGTGTGTTACACGTAATTTCGAGTAATGCGGAAAATAGGGGTTATTTGAGGCGGCATTATGTTTGTAAGAAATTATTTTTAAAGCCGCCCGCCGGGAGATGAAAGATACGCGAGTATCCCGTAAAGTGCCTCCGCCATGATTTTTCAGCATTCCTCGTTAAGTGTATTTCGCGTATTAAGTTTCATAGGAGAGAGGGCATTATTCCTCTAAGGATTATTAATAACCGCGAGGGCGCTTTTATTCTCGCGGGACAATTATCTGGGAAACGTTAATGCGACTCGGACACTCGATACTCGCGGCCTTATCGATGTAAATATTTATGAAGCTTTTTGCGAGCCGGGCATTTTAGTCGCGCGCCGCAGGAAAGTAGACTAGCCCGCCGCGCTCGTTTCTTTTTTTTTTTCAGCGAAATCGCGAGTGTGTTTTTGTGTAATGCGTTTATCTCCCGGCCGGGCAGCGGCGTGATGTAAGGCGCTCTTAAAAGGGAAGAAAGAGGTTACGCGCGCGCCGCGCTTCTTATATACGCCTGCTCATGATTTTCAATTTCTCTTTTATTCTTGATGCCTCGATGTAAACGAACTATAAATTTTGCGCAAATGTTATCGTTCGAGTCGTTAAATCGCGAGTGTGTGCTTCTTTTATGGCGTTAAGTGAATGCCGTATTAAAAAAGCTTTCGCTGGAAGAAAAATGTTCTTTAATCTAATAAATAATCCAGTGGGAGATTTTTTTTTTTTAATTAAAAATAAAACATTAATCTTTCGCCGTGCCAAGTTTTTCCGATATAGTTTAAATTTAAATTTACGTTCTTGCAGGCCGTTTGCTAAAAGTAATCGATATCGAAACGCAATAACTCAGCCCTAACAAAAAAACTTATTTTATAGTAAGAAGAGTCTCGTTGTAAACACCTTAAAAATATATTCGGCATAAAATTGCGAAAAACATTCGAGTTCTCCATAACCTTCGCTCGTTCGTTTCTAATAACACCAGTAAATTTGCATTCTCTCCCATTCCACCGTAAAGTAAACTCTTTATCTATTCGAATACAAAGTAACAACGCCGTTGTAAAATATCCGTCGTTAAGGCAAAAAAGCCTGCAGATACTTGTTTATTTTTGTGTAATCCACCTCCGCAAAGTTAAATAATAAAAAGATGCGGTATTGTGCAAGTAAACATTTCTGCATGACATTAAACGAAGTTAATTAAGCTCGGCGTCCCAATAATCATGGCTTATTTCGAAGTACTTATTGCCATTAAATATTGCATTTACTTATGATAACAAACATATGATTACGAAACGGAAATTTTACAAAATCTATTTTAACCTGTTATTTCACCACGTTAATTCTATCGATCAAATAAATGAGTCCGCTAAAGCGGGCAAAACTAACGAAACAGCAGCCTCGCATTTCCCGCCTACGAAAAAGACTAGAAAAAAGTGGATTCGATTACATCGAGTCGGGCCGACTTGCACAAAAGCTTTTTCCAGGAGGTCCAGCGGCGGAGCGGTGCAGAGCAGCACCCTCGCGTGAAAGTTAACCCGCTCCGGTCGGGCTCGCCAAGTTTGGTTAAAATGCGCCGTGAGGTCGCGAGTCGTGACGCTCTCTCGCAGGCGGACGTGCTCTCCTCTCTTTCTCTCTCTCTCTCTCTCTCTCCCTCCGTATACTCTCCGAGACAAGTACTTATATGTCCATGCCGGCTGCCGCCGCTTCGATTCGAGCCGGCGATTTCGCGGGGGGAGACATTATTTTTAATTGGCTAGGAGGCATCTCTGCCGGATAAGAACGAGCGCGGGGGATTCGCGAAAAGCGCGGATATATATTTCCGCGGCGAGCGCGGTTTATTATGAAACGCGCCGTAAATATTTTCGGATAATAAAGTAATGATTTACGGGCGCGGCCGATGCGCCGGGCTGAATTTTAAAAGCGTCGGCGAGAGTATCGGCGCCGCGGCTCGTAAATCCGTTTAATTGAAATTATGTACAATGAGTTGCTCTCTCGCTCGGTGCCAAAATTTAGACGCGCGCCCCAAAACTTTTGTTTCTTCGATTGGTCGTAGTTGCGTATACTCGCGCTTTCACCCCGCGTCTAGAGTAACGAGTTTTCAGTCCCGTTACAATTAAGAGAATTCCGTTTGTAACTAATTATCGAGGCGAATATCTTTAATACCGCGAAAATCGACAATTACTGTCGATGCATTAAAATTCCCGCGGCGCGCGCGGAGAGGCTTCGTGGAAAAAGGCGTTCATAACGCGGTCGCGCGCGCGACGTTTCTGCCCATAACTCTTCGGCCGATTGCGCAAGGGCCTCGTATATAGTTACGAAAGACACACCACGTCCGTATGAAGAATATGATCAAAAATAGCTTCCTCGGCGTATAACGACAATCGAGGTTTTTCGCGCCAGCTGCTGTATATCCGACACGACATCTAATCACGCACGATAATCACGCACGCTTGCCTCGGCGGAAAATAAAGTTACACGCCGCCGCCGCCGCCGCGGTCGTTGCTATGAAATCAGTTACGATCCGGCGCGGGAACACAATTGCAAGTCATAAATTCTGTCGCATTACTTCTAGATCCTCTCGCCGGCGTGTTTCGCAATTTCTTTTTACGTTTAAACGGTGGAGGATTCAAATTTTTTTCCTTTTTTTTTATGCGCTCCGTTACGCATTTTCAGATGGAATTTAAAGCGACGCGTTTTTCAAGTGAAACTTGAAATAACATGTTTTTCAAGTTTCAATTTCAGATAGAACGCTGTACGACGGTTAAGGCAGCGGATCTCTCGCGTCATTTAAATTTCTAATTTCTGCCCGGGGAAAAGAAAATAAAGGCCGAAACGGGAATTTAATATCATAAACGTTTGTTCTACATTCCTTAACAATTTAAAAAGGGACGACGCCGGCTGGAAAAAATCGCCGCAAAGGAAAATCCCTCGGGGTCATAAAACAAGCGCGCACGTGACAGACGAGAGGAGTCAGCGGCGAATTTTCCGTGCGAAAAACGGGCGAAAACGCGCGCGGGAGAAGCCTCAAAACTCTCTCGCCACGGGAGAAAGAGAGAGAGAGAGACGGAGAGGAGACATTCGGACAAGACGGGACGCGCGAAGGCGGAAAATGGAAAAAATCGTGCGGGCGACGATAAATTGCCGGCGAAAAATGCGGGCGCGCGGAGAGATGCGCCGCCGCGCGACGTGACGCGAACTCGCGCGCACACCACCTGTACGTGTATAACGTATACACACCGATCCGGAAATCGCATTAGCGGGGAAAAAGCGACCGGTAAACGGAAAAAGGAACGGGATAAAGGCGAGTTTATGATTTTAGTTTATACCGAGGACAAATCGAATTCGTTTTTGGCGCTTGGCTGCACGGCCCAACGACGTTATATCCCCCGCCGCTAATACGAATGATTAAAGCGTTTAACGCACGGCTGTTGATCGGTTATTTCGATAATAAAATTAATTAGTCGGAAATGCGGTTACTTTGTATTTGCGCTCCCCCCTGATAAATCGTTGCGCACGGGCGGGGGACGCTCGAATTTCACCCATTTGTAAGTCGACTTCAATTAAATTAATAAACGGCCGATATACCGCGGCGGAGCTACGGGAATCAATGTCGAGGCTCTCCGCTCCCCGCGAAAGTATATACTCCACTTTTTAATTAATTCGAAGAAATCGCGCCGCCGTATAACGATGTGACTCTCCGAGCGAAACGAGCGCTGATAGCGAGGGTAAAGATAGACTTGCATTAGCGCGCCCGCGCGGCGGCCGACACGTTCCTATTAGTCGGCGGGCGTAAACACGTGTGCGACGCGCGCATGACTCACGAAGATGACGGCCATTGAGATTTACGGCCGCCGCCGTAGCCGCCGCGAAATCCGCGGCCGGATTTTCCGCGGGGCAGAAAGGGCGGCTGCCTTTGTTACGCGAGTCGTTAATGACCCGGCGGCGGCGGCGGCGTCGGCGCAGCAAAGTGTCGCGCCTGCACGCGCATTTATTTAAAACAATAAACGTCGCCCGCCGCGCGCGCGCGCGTATTGGGAAATGATCGATCGATTATAATTGCGCTCGGGCTTTCGAAATTACTTTTTAATGGCTCGTTATTATGTTTCTTTCGGATGGGCGCTTTTTTTTTTTTGCTTCTTTTTCGGGCGTTGCGCGCTTCGCGAAGTAATGAATTATGGCGCGGCGCGCAAAATTTCAGCGAGAGAGAAAGCAATTAACGCGTCGCGACAAAGTTGCGCCGGGGATAATAATGCTGCGCTTTATTTCTATAAAGTGATTTTGGAGGAGAGAGGGGAGGCGTCTAATAAAAACGGGTTTTCTTTGTTGCGTTTATGGCTCGCATTATGGGGAAATGAATAATTGTTGTAAAGCCGCGTAATGCTTAGTCGTTTAATGCGAATAGACGCAATAAACGTATTGGCTCGTGGGCAGAGTGGCTTTATAGTATTGTATTTCAGCCGCTTATTGCCAAAGAATTTGATTTTGTGCGCAGTTGATTCTAAAAAGCCTCCATGACTTCTTGTCATTTTATGTAATAAAACGACGTATGCGTTATACGACTCCGATATACAACGTTATGGGAAATCTTGAATATGCAAATTTCTTGTACAATATGCCATATAACCTATTATTATCGTTCTAATACAACGCAGATTTTACAGTCAATTTCGCTGTAAATGTTAAGTATTGCAGGTAAGCTCGTTCATTCGATACTTCGATTGTCAAAAATCGAATAAACAATCGGGAGCATTCAGTCTTCTTCGCGCTCGTCTCCCTCTTTCTCTCTCATCTCGGGTGTGTCATTCATCAGCGTGCGAGAGTCTTCAAAGCCTTTCGCCGAAAGGCCTTTCGACTTGGCTGGGGCGTCGCGCATCGAGAAAGAGAGGCTGCAGCATGCAGCGCGCGGCGGCAAGCAGGAAGCCCGACGACGAGACAAAAGCATACCTACACACACACAGGCGGTACATCGGGTGGGCGGGCGAAATCGAGGCCACGACGACGATATCTCTCCTCCCGGCGTGCATTAACGCGGATGCAACTCGCTCGCTCTCGCGCCTCGATTTCACAGTCGACTTTCCAAGAGACTCGCGCGGGGGAAAGAGAGAGAGAGAGAGAGAGAGAGAGAGAGACCCGCCCTGTTCCGAAGACGGCTCCTCACCGTCGCTTCTTATCTATGTCGCGCGAGATATTTAAGCACGCGTGGGATGCCGGAGCCGCCTTTTTCTCGCGGATGGATGGCCAGGCTGAGGTCGAGAGGTGCTACTAGGTGTGAATTTTCTCCCGGCTGCTTGTCAGACCTGCATGCTTGTCTATCGCCGGATTTTCTATTGAAATTTTTGCCGTTTATCGTTTTCCGAGCCGTGCATTTGATGGAAAGTTTTTAGGTAGTTATTCGAGGAGCTTTTTTTTTTCTCATTTAATGGGAGAAGTAATGGATTTTGCGCTTTTAATAAAGTAAATAATAACGGTTCGTGTACTATTCCTCATTTATGAGCGAAATGACTTATACAACTAATAGCATTTCAAATCAATCACGATTTAACGGTCGGGGTATAAATCTAAGGGAATCGGTATAAGCGAAATTAATCTGCGATCGTATTCGTAATATTTGTGCGGATTAATTACATATCGACTCGAACAATTACGTGGTAATCTGAATCAATTTGACTTACCGCAGATTAGCATGTAACTGTTCCCGTATATACTGATGCATGTGCTTATCTTACCTGCAACAAACCAAAGATATAAAACATTAATTACACACTTTCAATTTTCCAGAAAACTTAATCTAGAAATACGTTTTTATTTTCTCAAAGTCACTCGAACTTTTCAATCGTAAACTGTACAAAACCCTTCAATAATTTCTCCACATCGCAGGCAGCGCCGTGGGTAATTCTAATATAAAAAAAAAAGAAGCAGCTCGAAATCTCCTTTACTTTTATTCGCCTATCCGGAAAGTGACTTTTACGGCTCCCAAAGCTACGACGGGCGAAGCTATTCGCCAAGGATGCGAAAGAAGGAAGGAGGTTTTGCTTTGCGCGCAGCTTCTTTAACCGACGGGGGATGCTTATTAAGTGATGTCAGCCGCGGTACATCGGAGGCAAGTTGATGGAACTTTTAATTATCCGCGGGAAATGAGGTCCTTACACGTACTTGATGGATCGGAGCCGCGGCTCTCCTCTCGTAAAAAGATAAATTACTCGTTAACTTCAATATTTACCGAATATCATCCGGCAATGTGTGCGCGCGCGCTCGGGAAATTTATTAGAAAACCGTGAATGTCGTGGAGAAGTGCCAGGATGAAGGAGTGTTATGAGAAATTTATTCGGGACGCCGCGAGATAATTGTGTGACGAGGATTCAATTGCGGGGTCAGGCGGTTTCGCGTTTGGACTCTGTGTCTGGCGTGGCTGGATTTCGAAAGACTGTTTTTATAAAAATTGATTAAATTGACGTTTGAAATGCATTTTATCCGGCTTCTGCGCTGCGAATGAAACTTTAAAGCTGTCAGAGAAAGTAAAAGCGATTCATCATCCTGTCCAAATCGTACACGTAATGTTCAATATCTTTAATCTGTTTTACTCTTTTCATTTTTCAAAAAGCCAGCCAGACATCTCTCCGTGAAAAGTGTGTATTATCTGGGCGAAAAATAAAACAATGACGTTTAGATTAAAAGAAAGCAGACTTCCCGGAGTTAGAAAAATCGTCTCGCCCTATCTTTCGCTTTCAGTGCCAATTTATCACTCGCGACATGAATGATCTCCTACATATTCAGATTTTTAATCAGTTTAATATAAAGCCTCGAATAAATTTCAAAGCAAACTTTGCGCATTACATAAATACAAAAATGCGCGTGCATTGCGCAACTAAGTTTTTCACCGCTTCTCTCTCGCGGCAAACTATTCATCAAACTGACGAGCCCCGCTCTCTCGCGTTTAAATTTGGCCAGAGCCAAGCATGACCGACTCGCCTCGCGAAACGAGAAATAATTCTCGGCCGCGTCTTTATAGCGAGCAGAATAGACGAGGAAGTAACGCCGCGCGCCATCATTCCACTCGGGCGAGCGACACGCGTCTCCCCGCGCGGCTCTCGCGCTCAATTTTTCAAAAAATCGTAAAAAGATATACGAGCGCGCCAAGTTCACGTGGGCAAACATTTTCGCGGCCGGGAGAGAGAGAGAGAGAGATAAAGATGGCCGCTACCGGCGTAGGTTTGGTCTTGGGCGTGTACGGCGCGGCCGAGGAGGGAAGAGAAAACGGGGAAAAGACGCTTGATTGATAAAGTTTATTAGCATTTTAATGGCGATGCATCGTGTTTTATGAGCCCCGAGGCGTAACGTATCGTTACAATTATGTCACGGGCGTTTTCCATTTTTTGCATTGTCAAGCGCGCCATGGGCTTTTCAGGAATAAATCGAGCGTTACCGTTAGAATTCTCGGTAAAGACTTTGGAATAAATCTCTCTTCATTGTTGCGGATTTTGCGCAAAGGGTTTAAAAATTCGACGGAAAAACTCGATTTAATAAAAATCTGTCTGCAGAGACTCGAATGCTCTAAAGTTTTGCGGTTCTAAAAAAGTTTTCCCGGGCTCGTAAAACAAAATGCAATCACAATAAAAAATATTTAAACCTCCATAAAGTCGCCGGGACTTAACCCTAAATTCCATTTCCCACGAGATTTCGAAGACATATTTTTTGTAAAACAATAAGCGTAAATCTTAAATGGATAAACATAATGATTCTCCGCTCCAATTAACACCGAACGACAATCTGACGAAAATGCTCGTTAAAACAATTCACTACATTTGCACGTAAACCGAGTAACCCAAAACGCCGGTGCCGCCTTAGAAAAATACCAGAGCCCATAAAGACGGGTAGCGAGCGAGAAAGCGCGAGAAAGAGGAACTGCAGAGTCGCCTTCCTTTGAACGGCTCGGCGCGTTTCGAGATTACTTCCAGTTTCTCGAGCTCGCGAGAGCTCCGAGATATAAAGCAGCGAAAGAAGGGGGAGGGGGGGGGGGCGAGAGCGGAGGAGAGGAGCGCAAGCAAAAAAAAGAAAGAAAGAAAAAAGGAAAGACTCGAGGCAACGGGAGAAAAGAATACTCCGAGAGAGGGAGATAGGCGACAGAGACAAATTAAGAGAAAGAGAAGGTGAGAGACGCGAGACAGACGTAGCGACGAATAAGAGACGGAAGGAAGCTTCGAAGCGTCGCCGAAGTTATCCGCGACGGGCTCTCTAACGCAGAGGGAAAGATAGTTTCGCCCAAGCGACGATTTAATGAGGCGATCCTCCCCCCCCCCCCCTCCCCCCTAATTATGTTTGTGTCTGACTGCAGCGGCAGTGCGACGAACTATTATGATAATTAAATTAAATGGCCTCGAGACACTTAAGTGGGCTTTTCGCGCTCTTGTCGCGGCCGCGAATCTCTACACGGCGCGGCGCCTCGCGATTATATTTCCGTTTCTTTTTCGAGCGATGATTATTCATGAGGGAGGATGCGCCTTTTTCTCTCTGTCTCTCTCTCTCTCCGTTCGGCACCGTGCGGCGGAAAGGACGAGGCGAGTTTTAATCAATTTAAGCGCGCGAGGGGTCGAAGGTATAAGGCTTCGAGATCGATCTGCTCGATGAACCGTAATATTGCCGAACAAAGGTGCGGCCGCCGGGTGACCTTAGAAAATAAGTGTGCGCGGGGCCAATTAATTTCAGAGAATAATCGAATCAATCAAATATTCATGCTTGGGTGGACGAAAAATCGTAAAAATCATTGACATCCAGATGAATGGATGACGAGGCTGTCGAAAACTTGAAACTTATCTGACGATGAAGAAGTAGGTATGGGGTTATTATTATTATTACTAAATTTGGTAAAACAATGCAATACTTTTTGTGCTTTAAGTAAAAAGAAGTTATTCTCTTTCCCCATTCTTTCGATAGACCATAAATTATGACACGTAATACGAAAATTCTAAAAAAAGTCCACGACGGCGAATTGAGATGTAAATTGCAGAAAATGTTAGACAGGAGATGAAATGCAAAAAGGCTCTCGCTCCGACTTTCGACCGACGATGCCACTGTGGGCGCTTAACGAGAAAATACCAAGTTTTTCCTCCCCTTCTCGTTAATCGCAATTCATTTTGCAATTCCCTCGATTCATTAGGCCTTTTCATCAATTAGCCCCCCGTGCAATTTCATTGTCCTCCCGTAAGTTTCGCTCCGACGCCCACGCGGAACACGAGTCGATTTGAATTTTTCTCTCCTCTCCCTCTCTCTCCGGGCGTCGTCCTTTTTTTTCCGCCACGCTCTTTCGATTCCGCGCGTCTTATCTCCATCTCAGCGGGTGCGCGCTTCCGCGTGTATCGTTTTCCAGGCGATTTTTCCATTAGCCCGCGAAAAGAGTCATAAAAGGCAGGATGAAACGGGACGAGGAGGCCCCTTTGATTGATGCTCCCGCAAGTGAGTTAGGTTAGGTCGTGTGGTGCGCGCAAAAGCGGCGCGGCGCAGCAGCAGCAGCAGCAGCGGCAGCGGCAACGACGAGCGATTATTCGCTTCCTAACAAACGACCTGAGACCTCGCATCTAATTAAATAACCGCACTAACAGGAGCCGGGGAGAAAGGGCAGAAGTGAGAGAGAGGTTGAAGCAACGGTAGGATGAACCAAAGAGGGAGACGGAGAATTTGTATAATTAGCTAAAGAGAAATACAGAGAGAGAGAGAGAAGGGAGGCGGGGAGAAATTTATTTCTATCGTGGAGCTTGAGAGTCACGTGACAATAAAGGGATTTCTTGTTGCGAAATAATTGATTGAGGCTTTAATTCGAGCGATAATTTATGCATTATTTAAATTAAACGTTTAATTTCAATTTACTTTGCGCGGCGCGATGTTAATTTAATTGATGGAATTTTAATTTGAAAATACCCGAGATAAGAGCCAAGTCCGCCAGTTTTATAATTAAAGTAATTTAGCTGCTTTACGAAAATAAATGCCGGAGTAAGCACTAATGTCGAAAATTTTTCAATCGACTGTGTATTATGTATTAGAAAAGCGCGGCTAAGCAAAAACCCGCAGCCGCCCAAGCCCGCGATTAATTTATATCTCGAATCTATATTTAAACAAAAGAGCTGCGCGAGCGAGAGGTGGCCGCGGAGTTCGCGGGAAAGAAAAGCGCTACTGATTAACCGAGCTGATTGCGGCTAGGCGGCGCTTCAATTACTCGCGGCGCATCAATCATTGCCCGCTCAAAAATTACTCATTCTCAAATTAGACTCGGGCAGCTTCTCGTGTTTGCATCAATCGGTTCATTCACACCGGCGTCTCTCTCTCTCTCTCGCTTCGTAATCTGCACGTCTTATTATATGGGACGCGTCGATTTCGCGCCGTTTGACGGGGAGCCATTTTTCACGGCGACAAGCGGATCGTATGATATCATTAAGTAGACTGTAATTTATTTACGCGAGAGCCGACTCTTTGTTTTTTTCGGGCGAAAAGCGCGTTCGGGAATCGCGCCGCGCGGTTGCTGCGTTGGCTGTGATTGATTGCGCGCCGCCTTTGATTAATCGAGCGCAGCTTAGACAATAAGTTCATTATTTAGAGCTTCGTATACAGTTTTAGAAGTGATCGCGTTGCCTCGGGGAAAAACTCTTTGCCAGGATGATGGTGTATTAATTTCGCATTAATAAATAGATCAATCTTGCTCAGTTTTTTGCATTCCCACGCTTTTAGATACAGGTGTTATAAAAATGATTAATACATCATCGGTTTTCAGCTGCTTCGAAATACTCGTACTCTAAAAACTAAATATTCGGATTTCTCAAGCACGCAGCACACCCGATTGTTTCGTATTGTATAAAATATTTAAAAATGGTGCGAGTTATTCCCGAATTAAAGTTTTAATTAATAAATTCAAGTTTAGACAGTCAATTAAAACAGATAGTCAAATACAATACACGTCGGATCGAATGCGTGGTTGTGTGTCAAGAGTGTGCGTATCCATTCTAATACATTAAGCTCAGTCGTTGCTCGCGGAAATTAGCGTACTAACGTCCCGAGTCCTGTTATTCTCAGGGCCGTCGAGCGAAAATTTTCTCAGACTCGATCCATCGAGCTCGGGGGATAGATTTCCATCGCGCGCCTCGCGAAATTCCCGAAGGCCTTATCGGCCGACGGGATCGCCACCGCGATAAGTAACGACAATGACCCGCGCTCTTCCGGCCCCTGTTTAGACGAGTCCGCGGCGAGCCCGGCGGTTTAATAACGCGAGAGAGAGAGAGAGAGAGAGTGTGTTTCCCCCGCTTTCCGATGCGCCCGCGAATTTACAGCGGCGCGCGTTCGATTAAAATGCTCGCGTTTACGGGCGGCGATAAAGCCCTAACCGGGCACCGGGCGCAGTTGTTTTTACTGCGGCCCGGCCGCGGATATAGACTTTAAACTCGCTGCCCCGAGCCGGACATTAATGCGCGCAACATGACGGCTGCATATGCGAGAGAGAGAGAGAGAGCCCGGAATTCGCGCGATTTGCGAGGCTGCCACGAATTTGCTTATTAAACCGAAATCCGTCCGTTTCGTCGAGGAATTAATTCGATTCTCGCGAGAGCAGGCAATTAGTCGAAAGCCTAGAAATCGAACGACGAGGCCGTGACGTGTCGAATCAAAAGGCAGAGAGAAAGAAATTGGCGGCGAGTGACGAGGCCCGTTACGTGTATCCATCGGAGCGGCGGAGTTATTCGAAATGTTTGGTCAGGTTAAAGAGCGCAGGCAAATGAATCTTAATGCGAGGCAGAACTGCCAATCTCCGCTCGGCCGGCGATTAGATCCTCGCGCACGCTCAATCTGTCCTTCTCTCCCTCTTCAATCCCCGGGACTTTAGCGCTCTTTGTTCCTCTCTCTCTCTCTCTCTATCTCGTCTCGGCGTCTTTTCTCGTTTTACTGCCTTCGCCTTGCCCTTTTACCCCGTGTCCTTATCTCCTCGCAGTTTCTTCTTCCTCCTCTTCTTCTCTTTCCCAGTGCGCCTAACCCCCGTCTCTCTCTCTCGGCTCTGGACTTCCGTCATGCCCAACCTAACCTTCGACTCTCCTCGGAGGAGCGAGAGGGAGAGAGAGAGAGAGAGAGAGGATGAAGCCTCTCGTTCGCCTCGCTGAGCTCACGATCGCGGTTGCTCTGTACGTGTGTGTGTTTGTGGATACGGAGCATTCCACGTCAAGTATATATAAGCGGGGAGCTCGAAAAATTCAATCATATTTCGGATTTTTTTCTCTGCCGACGAAAGAGGGGTCGCGGAGGTTCGTGCACCTTCGACCTCGTTATCTATTAATAGATGGAGAAGCATGAGAAAGTGCGCTTCGAACAATGACTTATCAAGGGTACTTCGCCTCGTAGCATAACGTTTTTCAGCTCCAATTTAATGATGTCGGACATTTTTCCGAAAGGATATCGATTGGAGCTTAACTCTTTTGATTATTTAGTCGTCGTTATTATATTACCCCGGCATTTCCAAGGTATGTATACCTTTGTTCTTCCGTCTTTGCTCCTCTCTCTCGCGTAATTGTCAATCACGCTCGTCAATTATCGTCGACCGCGAGGCTCTTCGAGTTTATTTACAAAAATCGACGGCAGGCGCAGGAATTCGAGGAGGGATAAAAAGCGTTTATTTATTGCAGCGAGATCCGTTTAAGGAGGAAAAAGCATTAAGGGGAAGGTGAAAGAGCGGTAATTCGGCGAAACTATCGGCGGTGGAATGCCTCGTGTACGCATCCGTAAACTCGGCAGCGCGGCCTCTAAACACAGCGAAATCCACGGTCTCGGGGCGTATATTCCCGGGGTATATATATCGGTGTCCTCCTCCATCCTCTCCTCCCGGGCCGCTATGATCGAAGCCGCTGCAGCCTCTCGTTTTATGCGTCGCACGGCCGGATCTTTTTATTGTTACAATTCCGAGGCAGAGAGAGGGAGAGGAATTCCGCGTAATTTATCGCTAAACATTTCGGAGTCCCAATAAAACTTTTGCCCAGATAAGGCCGATTCATGCTCCCGTTCCGCGAGTGCGTAGCGCCCGAGTGGTAGTACTACCTGCGCGAGAGATACGAAAATATGTTTACTAGCCGGGCTGGGGGAGGGGGGAGTCAATAGCCGAACCGCCGGAATTTACGAGCGAAGAGAAGATTCTTACGGGCCCAGAGGCAGCTATCGGCGATCCTGTCTTCTGCCATTCACGTTTTATTGCATAATTTTTTCCCCGGTTATACTTTTTTCTTTTTTTTTTTTTTTTAATTGGACGCGCGCCTGGATAAAGTGCTCTCTCTCCGCTCGCTCGATTCTAAGTTTGACTGACGCTTCGGATTTCAAACTGACGATGACTGTGCAGCGGTTTAAGTAAAATATTTTCGTATGCATTACGAATTATATACCCTTCTGCATACGTAAAGAGCTCGAAGGCGAAATAAATCCACTTTTCGAAAATTCCGCCCGGCTTTTAGATGTATAAAACATAGGCTCGCCAGAAACTTGAAATTTTATCAGATGTTATTTAAATGACGGCTCTCCCTCTGCCTTTTTTTTACCGCGTAAGCCCGGCGAAATATAAAAAATGACTTATTTCACTTTCATGTTCGGATTCGCGCTCACGCACGATCGTATAATCCGTATCACAAATGGAAGGCGCGGCCGTATGCAAACGTAGTTGCGCCCAATCCGAATTCATGAAAGCCACCTTGATTACACAACGGAAGTTTTTGGGGCGGACGTGCACTTTGGGAAGCAGCAGGTGCTTTTATGTAGAAAACAAAAAAAAAAAAAAATTACTTTGCATTTTACCGCGGCGGAAAAAAAGTTATATATCTGAAAACGTGATCCATAAACGTAATAAACGTACTGCCGAAATTATTCCATTCAGCGGGGACGTAAAAATGATTCATGGTTTATTTCATGCTACTTCCGTATACAAATTTATTATTTTCTTTCGATATAAATGATAACATTTACGAATCTGCAAAGTTGGATCTACCTTTCGCGTCAGTCTGCTGATAGTGAAATAATTCTTGGAAAATTTCAAAGTTGAATAAAAGCAGTTATCTGTTCGTGCTCGTTCACTTTTAGAATCATGTCATTTTTAAAAGAAACAAACATTGTACACAAGAATTATTTGTTATCGCAGGATTCTCTCGGAAATGGAGTTACACGAGAGGCGAGCAAAGAGAGCAAGCGGGAAAAAAAAGGTCGGGCCGCGCGGATAGCCGCCACATATATATCCCTTTTCTCGGCGTACACACGATTTACCCTCCATTTTGATTAACAAACACCATAAAGGCCCTCGTGCAATCGTGCAAACTATCCGCGGCACGCTTCCTCCTCTCCTCTCGCGGAGCACGATTCTCATCGAGGGCAATAAAATCAGGCGGGGGAAAAAAGGACGAACGAGAAATCGAAATGAAAAAAAGGGAGAAAAAGAGAAACGGGCGAAAGAAAGCCGATCGCTCAGCCTAGGATCTCTCTCTCTCGCTCTCTCTCTCATGCACCTCTCCGCGACTTACAATATAATTAACTCAACCGAGAAAGAGAAGGAGATACGCCGGCGGCGATAGAAGAAGGGCCCGGAGCGAGTCACGCGTCTTTCGCTGCAGGCTGTTGCTCCCTCTTTGCGAACGAAGAAGGCACGAAGAGAGAGAGAGAGAGAGAAGAGAGAGAGAGCGATGTTTCCTCGTTTTGTCTCGATTTCCGTTCTGCTGCTTACGCGATACCTATCGAAACGTGCCTCCTCTCTCTCTCCGCTCTATACCTTAGATCCCCTTTCTCGTTCTTTGTCTCCTCGCGGCGCGCTCCTTTTTTTTTTTTTATTTTCGGCCGCTTTTTGTTCCGCGAGCGCATCAATCGCGAGCGCGCGCGCGCGCTGAATTTGCGAGAATAACGAGGAACAAGAGCCGAGGCTGTAGATAACGAGCGTAATAGATGTAGAGAGCTTAATTGTGGACGAGGGCGAGCCTTTTTCTTTGAAGCCAACTGCTTTCGATCGGACTTTCGAAAAGCCGCTTAATTGGGGGCTCTCTCTCTCTCTCGGCCCGGGGAGAGAAAAAGATCAGTTATGCGAGTGATTATTTAAATGTGGCTCGACAGCTGAAAAATAATGTCCGGTGGGACGTTAATCGATTATCGGGGACGGAAAAGTGGGGGGATATTCGAAAGGGAGTGTCCCGCGACGAGGAAGACGCGAATTTCAATGCCCTTTAGGCCGAGTAATTTTAATTCTCGCGAGGGCCAAAAAAAGAAAGTTAATTGTTCCGTTTCATTGCTCCGTACCACTTCGGACGAAATTATAGCTCGCGAAAGAAGGTCGCGCGCAAGCATGGAAACGCCTTTTTTTTTAAAAAGGGTACGAGCGCTTAAGTGAAATGCTTTGGCGATTGTTACTCCGAAAAATTAAATTTTTCATATATATTTACGTTATGTTTTCATTATCGGCGCGGCTGATCGGCGAGCCGGCTCCCGTTGATTGCCCCCTTTTCAGCGCTCGACGCCTTTTTGGCTTCATTATATATATTAAACGAGGTGGACATAATTAAGCCGCTGGGATAAAAAGAAAATAAAGACTCGAGGCGCATAAATTCGAAAAAAAAGAAAAAAAAAACAAAGCGATCAGTTCTCGAATCGGGAAGGAAAGTTTAAAGGAGGAAGATTTCTCGGCGATAAATTAGCGGAAAGGTCTCGCTTTTTCCTTGCACGCACTTAAATCGCGCATTCAGCTCCCATTCAGTCCCCGAAAGTAAAACAATCGTAACCGCAAGCGTAGCTCCTGCAGAGGCTCTCTCGGGCAAAACAGTCCGCGGCAGCGGCAGCAGCAGCGTAGCGTAGCGCCAAGTAACAAACCGATGTTTCCTCGTTTTGTCTCGATTTCCGTTTTCCGAGAGGGGGAGGCCTCTCGCGATACCCATCGAAACGTGCGCGCAGCCGGTTCTCCTCCTTTATTTGTTCGCCGTGCTGCTTCGTCTCTTTGGATTCCTTGCGCACGAATGCGCGATTCATCGGCGAGACGTCGACACGGCGCTGCTCTTTTTCTTCTCTCTCTCTCGAAGGAGCAGAAGGAGGAGAGAGAGAGAGAGCTTCGTTTCTTCGAGACAGCTGGGACAAATGAAACTGACGTCGACGCTTTCGTCGCTCCCCCGCCGACGGGGTTAAGGAGCTTTCGCTCCGGGAAATAACTATAAAAGCGAATTGTTCGCGGCCGCCGTTCGCCGGGCCACCGCTCGGTGCTTTTTGTTTCGGAGTAGTGGTCGCCGCGTGTCCGGAATAGAGATTTATGGACGGCCGCCCGAATTTCGGTGGCGATTTTTCGCCGAACGACGGCCGAGGCTTTGCGGTTTTAACCCCCCGGGCTGCAAGCTTTTAATTGGAGAGGATGTTTATTTTTAGGCGCTCCCGGCTTCCGTTCGCGTGGAAATACAAGTTTTTTACCTTCTTTGCCAGACAAAACAATTGTCGTCTCGAGAAAAGCTGGTTTCTAAAGCTCTAACTAGTCTAGTTACTTTTAAAGAGCAAACGGAATTTTGAAGGTGGCACTTTGCTGACTTTAATATTGAGAATCTGACTTGTTTACGAATTAAAAAAAAAAAAAAAAAGAAAAGGCTATTGAAATTGTAGAAACTACTCGCTCAGCCTTGGCAGTACAAGAATACAAGTTTGCAAATACATCGCGGAGAAGAAAAATCGAAAACCACGCGCATTCACACGATATCAATCATTGCGAGTTGCATGAGCGCAGGGACTTCATAAGAAATTACTCAATATGCATTGCGCAGAGGATACGCTCTGATGCGCAATGCACGTTGAGCAATTACTTCCACACTTCTTGTGCGAGTTTCACCTCCAATGAACAAAATCAATATTGGCCGCGACGAAGGAGCATAATGCCATTGGGGGAAAAAATTATTGATGAACAATTTTTACCCGGCTCCGCGCCGCCGTTCTTCCCGACGGAGATCGAAATTTGAAAATACAACCGGCAGATGCGATATTACGGTAGAAATTACGGTACAGCGGACTCGGAGGGATCGATTTCTCGTTGCCCGAACTGTTTCGAAATGGTAACGAGCATTATTTCGCGAATAGACTACAATAGGAACAAGCATAAACATAAATTTTTATTGCATTAACGAAATCACGAGCATCGCCCGATCCGACGATATTGTTTCTCAGGAAAAATAGATTCGCTGAAACGTTTTAATGTGCTTCGTAACTTTTAGCGATTAAAAAAATATCTACGGAAGATTAAATCGTAAAAGGTGCACCGAATAAATTGTAAACGGTGAAAATCGTAGATGGATTCGCGCGTTTAAAGGCAGAATCCGCAATCATCGTAAAACTTTTATTTTGCGCTGCATTCAAGAAATTAAAAAAAAAATATATATTTTTCCGCAGATTACACTTTTTTTAATATGAACGAATCGGCGATTTCGCAATCATTCATTCAAAAATGGATCGAACGCTTAAATCCTGCAATCCTCTCAAATTAGAAATAATGGATCAACATATGTAGCTTTTAAAATAAACGAATCATCAAAGCCAGCCATTTCAATATTGCCTAACAAAAAAAAAAAAAAAAAAATCTAAATTAAACACCAGCTCGCACAACGAAGCTCAATAAAATTTCAGGCAGAGCCGTCGGTGAAAACGCCACCTAGGGGGGCGAGCGAACCCCTTCCCGCTCAGGCAAACGGCAACGGCAACAAGACAAAGCCGAAGTGCAGGGGCTGTCGTCGCGTCGGTGGGTAACAAGGCTTAAGCGTTCGCCGGACAGGGCATCTAAATCAATCGGGGGGCCAAGACAAAAAGGGCTTCGCAGCTCGGAAAAATGTCCGGCAAAGGCGGCCCGAAAAAAAGGAGGCGCAGGAGAGGCTCGCGGCGCGAACTTATCTCGGCCGGGCATCTAATCTCGGGCATCTTATCCGCCTATATACAGCTTTCTCCGGAGCGGCAGGCGTAGCCGAGAAGAATCGCGCGAGTGCGAGAGAGAGAGGGAGATTCTCGCGAATCTGCGCTCGATAAGCGAAGCTGCAACCGGATCGTATATATAAGGCCCCGATCTATCGGGCGCCGTTTTTATATGCTGCGCCCTTGCGAATCTCGCGCGGAAATCATCTATTCACTTCTCGTTCGTTCGCCGCGGCTATCGCCGACGCCATCTTCCGGGGCTGAGATCCCTCGGGCTTTATTTTCATATCTAAGGGAGCGTTGACACTTTTCGATTGCTTCGAGTTTCGAGAGCTCGTTCTTCTTCTTCTCCTATCCGGCCGGTGTATCTCTCTCTCTCTCTCCCTCTCTCCGCGCGCGAAGCTCTTTGTTCGCCTATCGCGCTAATGCCGCGCGGCCCTCCGCCTCGACTTTTTGCCGCGCTCTGCTCTCGAGCGGGGGCTTTTCGTCAAAATGGACTGGAATGTATATTTGTTAGCCCCGGGAATGCGGGATGGTGCTTGCCTCCGGAATTTAGTAATTTTGCGGATAATTGCACGAATTGCCGGAATTTTTGAATGCTACGTTTATCTTTTGGTTTAAATAAGAATTTTACGTAACAGTCCAAGTGCCGCATACACCTACTCGCGCTGAGGTAAAAAATAACGGAAGTATGTACGTGCTAAAAGTACGATAAGAACAATACCGTTTAAAAGTTAAAAGCGACCCTTTCACCGAGCTTTCTCCAAAGAAAACTGGGCCTTTTTCAGTTCGTATACACGCGCACACCTTGTAACTTGAAGAACGAGCAAATTTCTGCCGAACGAGCGCATATTAATCTCCGTTACGAAAACTACCCACGTATCGATTCGCCGGAATACTTACGCCACGACAATCAGCGCGTAAACGAATAAGCTTAGGCCTCTCTAAGCCGACTTTCACGCACAGTCGTATCAGCTTACACAGAAACTAATCGGCAGCGGCAGCGGCGGTCTAATTAGCAGCTCTCGATTATTTTTCCCGGCGGCATTTCCGCGATCGAGCTAATTATACGGGGCGATGATAAAAAGGGGCATTAGCATAATCCCGATTTTGGGCCTGCGGAAAAAATGTTTATCCCGCCGGCGGATTAGAGATTAAAGGCCCCGTCGGCGGCGGCGGCAGCGTCGATCTCATTACTTAAGCGCGGATTAAGAGCGAATCGGACCGGGAGCAGCTCCCGTGTCATGCGACGCGGCCGTTCGTCCGGAGCTTTGTTCGAAATAATGCGAAATTAAGGTCGTCGGGCGGAGGCAGAGCCCAGTCTGGGAAGGAAACGCGATTACGGAGGGACTATTTCGGAGTAGTCTCCGTGTCTTTAGTCCGGAGACGCGGACCGGGACGGCGAGAGGGCAGCAGACGATGGGAATTGAAGCGTGGCTGCTGCTCTGCTCGTGTTCTTGCCTTTTTTTTCTTTTGGTCGACATCGCCCCGCGCTGATGGATTGTTTATTTACGGCTGCTTTGTTTTGTCTTGGAAAAATCTGATCGGGAGGGTAGATAATGTAATAAAAGCTTTTATTTTAGACTAAACAAAGGGTCTCCGTATTTTTAGATATTAATTTAAAATGCTTCGTACAATATATACTTTCGGATTTAATACCGGGTAAGTCAAATACGGATTTGTGATATTTTATACTAACATCGAGTGCTTATACAGATAACTCGATTTGAATAAAATCTGTAATTAAACTGCGTCTGTAGAAATAAAGTTATTCCATCAAATTGAATAAGCAATTTTAGAATATATAAGGCAGATAAGTAAATATCGTTGTTATATAAAATTTCAATCTACTTAGAAAAGTGATAAAGATATATCTAAGCTAAAACTTTCACGGAATTTACATTAAATGTCTGCTTTTCCGAGCAAACACAAGAATGATTTTAGTGAAATTATAATATTCAAATTAAAGGTCCCTGCCGGCACTCCCGTGAAAAGCTCCCTTTAGCGTTTTAGAAACAGAAATCTTCGGCTCGAAACATCGCGAAACGAAAAATCCCGAAAAGAAACTGCGGCGCACTTGTCGGAGACCCTTCAAAGAGCCGTATAGGTATCGTCGACAGGTCTGATTTAAAAAAAAAAAAAAATAAAGAAAGAAAGAGCCGAGGGTGGCGAGCTTTTCCGTATGTGGAGGAGAGTCGTCGCTTCTCGCGCCTCGCGATCCGATTGGAGGCGGCGAGAAATTCGAGAAATTCGATCAATCCTGGCGGCGCTGGCGGCGGCGGCGGCGGCGCACGCCCGATGAATTTTTCCCCTCGCGTCGTCCGGTTATTCCCAAACAAACACGGGATCCGATATCCGAGCGAGAGGCTCATCCGGCCTTCTCTCTCGTAAAAGGAGAGAGCTCGAACCGTCAAACCTCCTTTTCTTCTTTGCCCCCTTTTTTATGCTGTCGCTCTAGGCGCGCGCGGCTCCGCGAGAGAGACTTCGCTTTCTTCCCTCCTTCGCTCCTCCTTCGTTTGACTATATATGGACGCGAGCCTACCCTTTCTCTCTCTCTCTCTCTGTCTCGGCGGAGGCAGCAGTCTTTCCATTCTTCGGGATTCGGGATTTCTTTTCACAATGCGCGCTTCTTATTTAAAATTTAAATCGCCGAGCGAGCGCAGATGCACCGACGCTGCACTTTTCCTGCGACTGCGCGCCTGTATATTCGTGCGTGTCTAGCGAAATTTCGAGAGACAAAGAGGGGTTAGCGGAGATGAAATGAGAAACGGAGACGCGCCACGGCGACGTGCGCGCCTTTGAAATATATAAAAATTTGCGAATTTTTCTCGTAATTTTTTGATTTTCGACGGGTATTGCCGCGTGTGCTTTGTGAAACAAAACCGGATTAGTTTAATCTTGGGACAAAGATTTTACGAATATTTTTATACTTTGCGTATTTTATTTTCGTTTTGGCGGAATAAAGAAGAATTAAAGCTCTCGGTGTAAATGTTGTAAAAATTTAAGCAGAAAAACGGAAAATTTCGTTGAATAAATTTGAAAAGAATTTTCTTTGTCACAAGATATTCTTTACTAACGTGAAATTTGTAATTTTACACTCTTAACAATTCTAAACCCAATGAAATCCGAAGCAAGAAATTTCTTGTCAATTTTAAATTTATCACCGCCCGCCGTAATCCTTAACCCGCCGGACTTAATTAAAAATAGACCCCTCGAAAATTCGAGTCTTTCCCTCAAAATGGATTTGCTCCACAGCGGCTCGAAGGCTCGCGACTTGGAAACAATGTCTGCGTACGCGGGGGAAATTCGATTAACGGCGCGGCGCTCGAAAATAAAAAAAAATAAAAATCAAGGAGCGCTCTCGGAAAAATAACGAAGGCGCCCCGAGGCTTGGGATTATGAAGTCGGCGATGCGCGGTAGTCGCGTGCGGCAAGTGTTTCGCGATCGCGCGCCAGTCTCGACGACCTTAATTAATCTGCCCCCGAGGATGCCGGGAAGAAAACTCTCTCGCCTGGCAAGCGCCACTGCGATAATGACCCGTTGCCGAGGCCAATAATTATCTGCAGCTCTCGGCCGGGGAGCTTTTCCCTTTTACGCCGCGCGATTCTTGCCGATCTCTCGGCGCCGCTTTTCGCGCGCGCCAGATTTGGAAATGAGTTTGCTCTGTTTGTCGAATTATTATTGCGAGATATACTTTTAATGAAATTCGACGGAGTTACGAGGAATTATTAGAATTAACATTTTCCTCTGCTCGCGGAACCGTAATTTAAATTGAACGTCAGCTTTTTCAGCGGGTTTCGCGTGACGTCTCTGTAAATTTTACGCCAGATCTGCGCTCGCGAACGATGAAAAATGTATAAATCTTGTTTGATATTTATACCCTTTTGCATAAATATATTTTATTTATTTTAAATGTGCCCGAGTCATTTAAATATTGATTTTGCACTTTATCGGAGTGTAAGTTCATAAATGTCGATGGCGCGTTATTTAAATTTATAAATATGGTAAAATAGCGTGATGCAAAAATAATTTTAATATTATGCAGAACATGAAACACTTTAACCTTAATCTATATTGAAATCATTCATGCACAGTCAATCTCAACGATTCAATTTATTTTTAAATATTTACAAGTATTCAAATATTCTTTATGATAAGTTATTTGAAATTCTTGGAAATATCTCGTCGAATTATTATAATACACAATATTTATGCCCTGCAATTTAATTTATTACTAAAGCTTTGAGTAAAATGAAGAAATAATAATCAGTGGCATTAATTTATAATTTTAATCAAAAATCGATATTAAAATAATACAATTTTCCTCAATAAACCGAAATTTGCATAATTCAAGGATAAAATGTAATAAATCACGGGTTAAAAACGAAAGCACGATTTACTCCGCCAAAACGCAATTTCCCCTTCGGAAAGAGTCCGATATTTCCGAATATTAGCCGCACTTTCCGCTTTCTTTCCCCGTACCTCATAATCCGAGAGCGCGCAACGAACGTTCAATTATTATTAATAAGTGCATAATCCGCAGACGGGCCGAATTAAGCAGGCATTTTCTTATTGATCCGAGGGCGCGGAGGGGCCGCGCTGCAACCACGAGAACCGCCAGCATCGCCACCGCCGCCGCGGCTCTTCAACTCGCAAACTCGGCTCGACTCGGCTCCGACGTTCGCTTCCATCCACTTGACTCCGGCGGGCGCGCGTTTAGCGCCGAGACCGCGAGTTTTCGTTATTAAGACGCTTAAATGAAAATTTATTGAAAAACTTTCAATATCCCCCGGGCCGCGCCGGCAACAAATATTTCTAACAACTTTCCTTATTCCTAATGGATCAAAATTGCGTTAGTTGGTTAATCATTTCTTTCGGACGAGCTCGCCTTGGTACTTCTCTCTTTCTCTCTTCCAGTCTGCAGTCGACTGACCGAACTCGCCTTCAATCTGATTACTTTGGGTGCAATTACTATCTCGTCTATTTTCAAAGCTGCCGAGAAGTGACTATTCAATGTACGCGTAGCTTTCACGCGCAAGAGTCGAGGGCTCGAGAGAAGAAAGGCCGGGATCGTATAATAAATCCCCCGAAAAGAGACTCCGCTTTATCAGGATCTCGGATCTGAGATTTTTCCTACAAAACGGGTCAGCGTGCGACCCGACGCATTTAGGAAATCGTCGTCGGGAGGTATATTTCTGTCTCTCGCTCTCGTCTTTATCTCTCGAAGAAAAAAAAAAGGGGAAGGTTTCGCGAAATTTATAAGAAGCGCGACGTCGCTCTCTGTGGGAACGAAAGGAACGCACCGTGAAAGTTAATACTGGAAAAGCAGGCTGGCGTAAAAGAGTGGACGCGCGGAGGTCAGCGCGTGTCAGTTTTATAAAGCGAGACTGTCAAGCTCTTCTTGTTCGAAAATAATATTTTTCTGGAATATATATATTTTTGATTCTCTTGACGTGCTGGATCAGTCGAGGTAACGGTATGACATTTGCATTTTATTTTCAGCTCGTCGGTAATATTGATGTGCGCATATATATGGTGTGATGTACTTACCTTCTAAAAATATTAATCTGAGAATATTCGATCGACAGAATAAATATTGTCAAGCGGAGCTGCTAAATTCAGCGGTTTTAAATTTGGGGGGTTTATCCGCGGATAAGCTGCACGCGAGCTTTACTAAAATACTGCGAAAATCTATAAATCTGTAAATCTCCTTTAAATTTCGTTGAATCATGAATAATAAAAGAGCTTTACGGCCTTAATAAAATGCGAATAATAATTTTAAATAAAAATCTTTTTAGGAATAATCGTATCTCTATTAATATATTTATTTAAAAAAAAGGGATTCGCGAATTTTGCAATATTAAGGTGAAAAATGACTTTGAAGCTCGAAACTTGATTTTCCCAGGGAAAAAATGCCGACCGGCACATCAGAAATAATAACAATAAGCCCCTCCTCGAGAGTAGTTGCAGCACACACAGAGAGTTGTCTGTCGCTGGGCCGGGCAGAAACCAGTTTGCGGCGACAATAATGGAGGTCAAGGGACGGGGCTCAGAGGCAAAGGAGAAGGCAAAGGAGAGTGAGAGACAGTTAAAGTTAAAGAAGAGAAGAGGAGCGAGGAGAAGAGAGAGAGAGAACTGACCTTCTTGAGGTGTCCCTTGTTCGTTCCCAGGAAGACGACGGTGTAGTCGCTGGTCGAGGTGGCGGCGACCGCCGTCAGCAGGGTCTTCTCGAACGTGAGCACCGGCACCGCGATCATCGGCTCTCGGCCGCCCAGCGGCGTGTTCACGTCCAGTCCGCAAAAGTCCTCGCCTATCGTTTGCAGCTTCTGGAATTCGAGAAATGCGATTTAGCACAGGTCAAATTGGGAATTCTGTTATTTCAGTTTATTTGGGAGAGAAAAAAAGTTTAATGCTTATGATAATGGCTGTCGATTCGACTCGCCATTGATTTAATCAAACATTAATTATAATGCTTCCATTATTTAGAAACCTTTCTACTGTAGTTAAATTAGTGAGTGTTTAAAAATCAAGCTAATGAAATTTAACGATTAATGTAGCTTTTAGTATTTGCGCAATACATTATCGTGTATTATAAAACTTCCTAAAAATACTGAAACAATTAAATTAAAAACATTTTTCGTCGATTGTATTTCGTTTTTAATACAGTGGAATTATATTGTTTTTATCTCGAGTAAATGGTTGCATAAAGCAGTAATAAATGAATTTAACTAAATTACATTCAAACTAATTGGCTATTACGAGTTCGAGCGCCCGTATTTTTACAACCTTTTGGATTTTTACTCTTGCGGGTAAACATGGGAAGTAACCCGATCCGAATCGTAAACTTACCATATTCTCGGCACGAAAAAACAATATTAATTCATAAACTATGAAATACGAGCCACAATTAAGGAACGCTACATTCGCCAGTTAGTCGCCAAAAGGCGATCGCGAGGATCGCCCGGGTAAAAAAGGACGGGCCGTAAAATCTTATCAAGCCCGGCATCTCTCTACCGTAATCCTCCGATAATTTATGCAAAAATAATAATAAGAAAGGCTCGAAATCCCCCACAAAGAGCTGCCGGGGAAATGAATTTTCCCCGGCTGGATTTCAAAGTCTATATCCTCGGCACTTTGGAACTATCGGCCGAAGGGACTTTGCTCTCTCTCTCGCGAGAAAGGCAAGAGGCGTAATCCGAGATTCAAGGAGGCACACCCACACGCCGCGGACTCGAGTCCGCCGCATTCAAATCGCGGCCGTACAAAAGGAGCCCCCCCCTTCTTCCTCCTCGGATCATATTAGTCGCGGGCGCTTTTCAACGTCTCCTCGCGGAAAGTGTATAGAGATTCTTTTTTTTTTTTTTTACACCACACCACCGCTGCGCGCGCCGTGTAAATCATTTTTCAATTACACAAAAGCCGGGCTAGCGCTCTCGGTATTAATGGATATTAAGGTTTTGATAAATATAATGCTCGGCGACGATTTATGCCGCAATTTTAAATTAATTTTCGCGCGCCGGGAAAAAGAGTGCACTGCTTAATTTACATCGAGCCGCGGTAAATAATTGGGCGTCGCGCGCGCGCGCGCCGCTGAAAAACGAGCGGATATCTCGCGGATAGATCTTATCGCGGGTCTGGGGTGTACGGCGCCGCGCGCTCGATTATTTATTTTGCGAAATACGTAATGAGCGGTTAGAGAGCTTTTCTTTTTTTTCGCCGGGGTATTATTGCGACGGTAAGCGGCATCGTTCGTCGCGTTATTAATTTCAGAGCTCCGCTCGGAGAGTACTTTCACGTGAGAGAGAGAGAGAGAGAGTTAATCGAGGATTCGGAGCAGCTCCCATAATTCATCGATTTTCACACTCGCTTCTTCTTCCCATACTTTATCCCTTTCGGGAATTCGCTTTTCCTTAACTTGACTTCACTTTTCATTCGCGCGTTAATGCTTGCTGTTTCGAAAAAGACTAGATGATTCATGTATTATAAAATGTTCTTTTTTTCTGGATTTCAACGAACGTGCTTTTACGCTGAATAATAATTCAAAATTTTTCAGCTGAAAATATGGAAATACTCGGTAATCTCGATCGTTTATTGCCTTTATTCAAACTTTTTTATCCGGCAAATGGGTTTCTATTTCTCGCGTAATTTGATGATAAATTTAAGCGCGTGCAGTTTTTATCGCAATTGTAAATTTTCCGAAAATGTACTTTTGACGATCGATAAATAATTTCAAATTTAACGAAAATTAAACGATTCTTTTAGAATTAACTTTAAAGTGTTCTATTTAAAAAAGAAACATAAATGCTTTTTCGAAAAAAGAAATCACACGCTTTCGAGGGGGGGAGTTTCTCTGCAGAGTTGCAAACAAAACTCAAGAAACTCGAGCTCCCACTCGGCAAAGTCAAACCCTTCCATAGACCTCAAACTGCAGAAGCAGACAATTTCTCAGGCCGGGCAACATTTTTAAAGCGGGCGCAATTTAGCCGGCGCGCATTTGTTAAATGCACGCGGCGCATTATAATACGCGGAGGCTCTCGCGAGAGAGAGAGAAAAGAGCAGCGACACAGAAAGAAGCAGCGAGCGCGAGTGCGCGAATAAGGAAGGAAGGAAGAGAGAGAGCGAGAGGGACTCGACGTCGTCGTCGCGAAGGAACGACGCGCGCGCGCGACGACGGCGGCGGCGGCAGAGTAGGAGTCGACTCTATTTACATTCCTCCGTGCGTTCGCCGCGCTCTCTCGCTCCCTCTGCCGAACAATTATTTGCATTCCTCGGCGCGCACGGCGACTCTGCTCCTCCGGCTGCTAACGCATTATACGTGTATAGCCGCGAGCGGGGATCGCCGCCGCCGCCGCCGACGACGACGACGAGGACGACGTCGCAGGGCAATTATTGCGGAAAAACACGGCCGAGGGTGGACGGGAACGACACGCGAGGGAGGACGCTTTACGCCGATGAGCTCGGCGGCTTTTTCGAGCCGCGCCTCGGTTAGGCGATTTTCCTTCCACGTGCCGAGAGAGCCTGAGGGGGCGCTTTTTGAGCAATCTTCGGCGCGAGAGGGGCTGACGAGTAATTAGGAGAGATTCTGACATCACGGGGGTTTTTTTATGCATAAACTGAGGGGAAACCTATTTTACTTTTTCAACGTCAAAATTAGAGCAGTGTCGATTTTTAGTAAGTAATGTACGCCCGGAGCTTTTTTTATTCACTAGGACCATGTGCAAAAATTGAAATTTAACAAACACGATCTTGTAAGTGCATCGAATAAAGAAAATGAAATCCTCAAGCAATCTAGAAAAAAAGCTAAGCGAAGTTTAAGCCTGAAAATTATTTGTTTACTCAAAATCAGCAGTTTTGTAACAATATGCAAACACAGAGAGAGAGAGCAAAACGCCGCGCGAGTAAACTCCCCGGCGTTCTTTTTCCCCCCCCCATTCATAAGAAGAATCAAGAAATTCTCCGCGAAAAACCGCGTCGTCGCGCGGCAGCAGCAGCAGCGGTAGCAACTCGTCCACTGTTTGCGTATAAACATCGCATTTTAAGGATTTCTTTTTTCTCTCCCCCTCCCCCCTCTCTCGCTCGCGCGCATCCTGCAAGTTTTTCGGGCAAAAAAAAAAAAAAATCCGCCAGCATTTGCATCCGTGGATGCGCGCGCGCGCGCGGAAGGTCGGATTTTAATTGGGATTTTAAGACAGTGGTTCGCGCGCGCCGGCTAGGCCTTTTTCTCTCTCTCTCTCTCTCTCTCTCCTTTTTTCATTCGCGAAATGCTTGGCTTTATTTCACGAAAAAAAGTCAGTGGAATTACGTATTCAAGGTTTATGAAGATTTTTCTCATTCGGACGATGCACCGACGCTCGGACGGGAGGGGGGGGGAGGAAAAAAAAGGAAGAGGCTAACAAGCCGAGTGGAAAGTTTTTGCCGGATAAAAGCTGCCTGCGAGTTATAAAAATTTTTTCACTTAATAGAAAAACTCTGAGGTATATATGTGCGTTAGGATTTAATTTACAGTATTTAAGGAAAAAAAAAACATTCATAAATTTGCATTATGAAGTGGGTTAGTAAAACACATTATCAATGCGGTTTTTAAGAAATTTCAAGTAACGCCAAAGATTAGATATTGTAAGAAAAGTTCAAAAGAAAGATTTTGCACAAAGAAATTAAATGGTATATATATATAAATGAAGAAATCAGCAGGTAAATTCAGTTTTCATGCTCCTGCGCGTCTACTCCGGCTGAAATTTGAGGTTTCAAAGTCTGAAATAATCCAAGTATATCAGAAAGTTTTGCCTCCGGTTAAACATCACTAAGCGCTTTCATTCGCGAGAATAATGAAGTTGCCGGCTCAGCACGCCCTAATTTACCTGCCTCGGAGCCGCAACACCTTCTCATCCCGCCGCTTTTCCTAGGATCCGCGGTCGCGATATATTTGCATCGGCGCGCGTAATGGAGCAAGAAACGAATATAAATATACAAGCCATCGTCCGGCGCGGCGCGGAGGACGTCGCATATCGCTCGTATTTGCCAATCCTCTTGACGCATCATAAAACTAGATCAAACAAAACATGTGTGCGCGGAGTCTGGTCGCGTCGGGCACATATTTTATTTGCCGTCCCGACCGCGGCCGTCACCGGAAAACGAAAGCTGCCCTCCTCTCTGCGCCCCCCTCCCCCTTTTTCCATTTCGCAATTGCGCATCGACAGCCAGCAGCAGCAGCAGAATCGGCGGGCAGACGTTATTTCTTATTTGCCCGCGCATTTATTGAGTTTCCGTGTCAGCGTACAAACGGGATAGAGGTGAAACGGGGGTGGGCCTCGGGATTGTTCGCCGATAACGACAACCCTGTTGCACCGGTCAATATGTGATTAATACGCGCCAGATCAAAGGCCGGAAGTTGAGCCCGGGCTAGAGGGGCCATAGAAACGGGAGCATAACTAACACGACTAATTATCGAATGCCAATCCACTAACCTTCCGTCCAGTCGCGGCATCCTCTCTCCCTCTCCCTCTCGACACGTGAGCGCGTCTGTCAATAAAGTCGGCCGCGATTACATGAATGCGCGCAGGTGCGCCGACTATTTTAGGATAAATGCAATTAGTTTGTATTGACTGGTGTGCTTGAATTTTTCACAAAGATTTTAAGTTGATTGCCAGACTCTGGGAAAAAAATTTGGGAGAGCCAAGTTTTTCGGAGGAGTAATGGATATTGCTCGGTGAATTTTATAAAGGGTATATAGTTCAGGTGGATTTGACGATTGAGTGGAAATCTATATTTCGGGATGGCTGGTATGAGTGACGGTATTTTATACGTCTGATTAGAGGAGGCCTATTATATGAGTGTCCAATCGCACGTAAAGATGTGATTAATATTTGAACAGAAAAATATCAATGTTTATTTGTTGACGAATGATACTTCAATTTAGCCGAATTGAAATGAGCAAATTCGTCATAGAAGCATGAAATGTGCATCAAAGCATGTTTGTACAAAAAGATGAAAGCAACATCATCAAACACACGTCGGGTTGATAATTACACAAGCATGCATGGATAAACGGATATACGTGTATTACATTTTATTCGGAGCCCGAAATCGAGGCGTTAAATTGGAGGGAAAAAATTTCCGTATCATTAGGCAAGTTCCGAGCGAGATCCGAACTAATTTTTAAGTTGGTCATCTCGAAGTTCGCCGGCTCGAATCTCGGGAATAATTCCCAGGAGAGAAAAGGGGGAAGGAATAAGGCGCGAAAAACGGCTCTCCGTCCTGATAACAAATCGTAATTGAAAATCTCGTATCCTTATCTAAAAAGGATCTAAAATCACTTGGAAAAGTAAGGGGGAGAAAGGGAAAGAGAGAGAGAGCGAGAGGCCATAGGTACACTTTTCCATACAAGGTAGCCGACTTAATTTCAAACTTTTCATCCGCAGAGAGCGCAAAGTTCCAGCTTCCTCTTCTTCCCTCTCGGCGAAAATTTCAGGGGAAAACCGGCTCGCGACTTTCTCTCGCTTAAGCCACTTTAAAGGCTTCCGCCGTCGGAATACAGTTTGAAATTTGAATTCGCTGAATATCGAGATGACGGAGGAGGGGGGGCCGGAACAAAGATGATGATGCGCCTGCCGTGTCGGGGCATAATTATTCTGCCGATGGCGGCGGCGGCGGCGGCGGCACAGAGAAGTAGACGGATGTGCATCATACTCTCTTTCAGTGTAATGAATTCCGCAGGATCGGCGGCGGCGGCGGCGGCACCGAGATGGATTTTGTGTACGGAGCGGCGCTTATACTACTTTCATTAAGGAGGCGCGAAAAGGAGGAAGCGAAATGCCGATGCGCCAGAAAGAGAGAGCGGCATTGTTCTTACAAAACAATGCCGGGGAGGAATGTTTTTTTTTTTCGCCGGTATTAAATGCGAGTGACGGAAAAATTCTTGGGATTTTCGTTGCTCTCTTATTTCTGCCTCGCGGCTCCTTCTTCCTCCTCCTCCTCGTGGCTTTTTTGGCTGCGTTCTTTGAGAGAGAGAGAGAGAGAGAGAGAGAGAGAGCGTTTTAGACGAATGAAGAAGCAGGAGAAGAAGAAGAAGAAGTCAAGTTGATCATTGTTGGAGGTGCATTCAGGTTTAACAAACGGAAAACAATCGAATTTCCATATGCTAAGGGTGCGGTACTAAGGCATGTAAGCTCCATGCGTATTCAGAAGCAGAAATGAACAATGAAGTCCCTTATTATTTCTGATGACAAATAAAAGTGCCGCCGCGATTTTTCGCCGCGGAATATACACGGGATGCCTCCCCGAGCATTGTCAGAGTGTATGTATCGTCCGCTAAAAAATGCAAATGAATGATAAATCATTCGAGGACGCATTAAAGAGCCATTCTTTAATGCGAGCAATAAAATTACTAGTAATTGAATTAGCAGAATTGAAACCACTTGCCTTCAATGGAGTTCGCCGAGAGAAAACTTTTAATACCCAGCTAAATTTTAAATTCAACACTGAAATAAAGCTAAGCTTTTCCTTTGAAATTCAAAGCCGAGCAAATAGTCTTGCAAGAAAGCGCCGGCCGGCTAAAAGGGCAGGCAGAGCATTCATATGTACGTCCTCGCAGAAACGTCGTCTGGCATGACGACGTAAGTCCGGCAGTCATTAAGGGTCGCGCGAGGCAAGCATTCAATTAAAAGAAGCTCAAACAGGTCTGGAGAGGCGGATCTCTCTCTCTCTCTCTCTCTCTCACTCGACTCTCATGCAAAATTTCGGTCAGACGTCGGCTCTGCAAAGCCAAACTCTCTCTCTCTCTCTCTCTCCCCCTCCCTCCTTTACTCGAAAAGAACAATGACAAGCATCCGGGCACGAAGTCGCGTTTACTCAACGACCTGCTTTGCATTCAGCCGCGCCCGGGGAAAGAAAAGGGTTGACGCGTGCATGCATGCATGCATGCATAGCCTCCCCCCCCCGAGCGAGAAG
>UCOM01000237.1:0-102299 GCA_900474385.1 Ormyrus pomaceus
AATAACTCGGTACGCTTTTCCGCCATTTGCCGGTGCGTATGTGCTCGCGGGGGCGTATTCGGTTTTTGGGTGTCGCGAACGAATCGCGGCTGGCGCCCTTTTGTTAAGTGTAGAGACTATCAGTAATTTTGCTATTGAATAAATCATATAGTTTTGATTAAGTTGTGAGTGTGTTATTTGCGAACAGTCACTCGTGCAACGGTCGCTTGCCGACCCACGCGCTCTCCGAAGCTTTCCGGTGCACTTTTTTCCACCCTCCGTTTTCCTACAGTTCCTTTATCCTACAGAATAACCATCCACCTCCTTGTGCAATCTGGGCGATCCCCTCAGATTGTCACAACTTCAACAAATTCGCAATTAACAAGAATAAAAATCAAACATTGGAGGTCATAATTTAACAAGTGTAAATGTTGAGTATTAATGTACACTAAATACGCAATGTGTAAAAATGGCTTGTGAAAATCTTGTATGATTTCCAAAGTCACTGTTACAAATTAAATTTAGCTAGACTTACAATGATCTAAAATTGAAACTAAATTCAATGTTATTATTTTGCGCACTAATTATGTGACTTTCAGGAAATTAACCAGCTTTTGGAGTTACGCAGAAATTTCACGTAACGCAACTCAGCGCAAGACAACAGACTCTTTCCAAAAAGTCACGATTTACTTCATTTATAAATGCATATCCTTTCACTTGCATCAAAGAGCACTTTAGAAAATGTTCTTTTTAGAAAACTTAATGATCTTCATTATAGTACTGAATAACCGCACGTGCATTCCACCGCTGATAACGTTTATTTATCTTAACAAAAATTTAATATTCATAAATTAGTTCTCGAAGGAAGCACTCATTCGGGGTTTTTTTGGCATTCTGCTTCTTAAATTGAATCATGTTTCTATAACTTAGAATTTTTAATAAACTCCTACATTGCATTAAATAACTTTAATCAGTAAGCACTTATTGTTAAATCTACTTAAATATTTGAACATATTAATCATTAATATTTCGTAAAAACAACTCTACAACAACTTAAACAAACTTTAATGGACCTTTTATATATTTCTAACTAGTTTTTCGAATGTCGTAAGTTCCTTTGCTTATTGTACTCTTGTAAATAATACGTGAACTTATTTATACAATTTTAATGTCGTTAAAAATGTGCGTCTCAGTGTAAAATGCAATGCAAATTTTCCATAATCATTATTGGCTCGTAAAAATTGTTAACATCTACCGACGTAAGTTTATCAAATACTTTTGGATAATGCGTGCGATCATGTGAATAACACGTGAATTGTAATTAATACAGTGACATTATCATTTACCTGACAATTTACAGTTAGAATTTCGGTGTACAAATAATGTCTTTATTAAATAGAGCCTTTTGTTGCTATAAAAGTTTCTCCGAAGACACGTCTCGCAGATATACTTTCACTTTACACGCAATCAATTATATACGCACAATTTGTAACGTAAGAAATTAGGTTAAGCCATTTTTAATTCATGAAAATATATTCATTTCTATGTCAGTATACGTAACGAAAATAACGTTTTGTCAAGATAACGCATACAAAACACTATTTGAACTAAAGTAATCTCAAAATTCTCTACGAACTTTAATTGTGTTTGCAAATACACAACTTCCTCATTTGAGTTCTTAATTAAATATTATCCCTTACATCCTTCCTTCTAGAGGTAACTATTTCTTTACTTGTTTCACTGGTTCTGTGCTAGCTTTTGTTTAAAACTAACACTATCTTGAACTGCATATAAAATCTCGAAAGTCTTCGGAGATCATTTGTTTGAACTGTCAATGTTAAAGTTTACTTTTGCACGTGATATATTTGTTTGTAAATTTAAATTTCGGCATTGTGTACTTGATGCTATGAATTAGACGGAAGTCTCGGCGGAAGTAGTACCATTTGCCTTGAAAGGACTAGTATCTTTCGATCGTATCAAGTCAACCTGGAAGAAAAAAATAAGCGAATGCCTGTATACCTATAACCTTGTTGCAAATATCTAAATAAGTTAATGTACTGCTGATTCAAGCCAAAATGTGTAATTGATTAATGATGATAGTAAACTAGTTCAAATATCTTTTCATACTTTACTGGGTAGATAAGGGTTAGTAGCAAAACAATGTCAGTACAATGTTTACTGATAAATGAAAGAAAAGTTGATCGATTAATTATATATGATACCAATATTGTCAAGATTAATGGAATGAGCTCATGAAACAAATTGATTGTTGTTGCTGTTTTTTTTTTGTAGTTTTGCACAACTGTTTTAGTGCTATATACATGTACATTTATTCATAGCAGCTACACACAAAAGCGAAGCAACATTATTTTAATGCGCAAACAAACAGCACAGTCTCATAACGCTAAAAACTTACATTAAATTCGTTTGAAGATATTTTAGAAGAAACAAACGTATTTCATATTTGTTATACGTATCTGCAAAGATTGACGCATTTCAAATGTAATACATTATATACTTTCATTATGCACATTACTATAGGATCGGGCTCTGTTTATAATGAATATATATCAGTTTAAACTCTCAAAAGGTTGATCTCCGAGCAAACAATATAGTCATATAAAAGTGTTTAAAGGGCGTATAAAGTTACAACTATTAGTAAAATTCAATACATCATTCAGGAATCTGAGACAAACTAAGAGCAAAGTATTTTATAATAATGATAAAGATCTATGAAACTTGAACATGTCACTAATGTAATTTAGTGATGTTAAGATGCAAAACAGAGTCGGAAATTTAGTCTCTGACTGAGTATAGTCAACGAATCAACGAGTTTTAGTTTGAAGAAGCTGGTAATTAAGCTACATTCATCTAAGGCGACTGCTTCGTGTCAACTTGAGCTCTCATTCGCGCGGATATTACTCACAGCCGTGTTACATAGGGTTATGTCGCATGCCGGTGTATCGTGCTCTTGCCGTGTATTATTTATTATCTTGGTAGTAGTTGTAGTAGTAGTAGTAGTGGTGATGGTTAAAATTTAGAGTTGTTTACGTTTTTCACCTTGATCGATATTCCACCGTCATCCTCGTCTTCCTCTGTCATCGTGGTAAGCCTCGTCGTCTCGTCCGTCGAGAGGACAGCGTCTTTCTTCGAATGCTTCTTCTGCTTACCTACGCTGTAATTGCTTATTATTAGCTAATTCTAGCGTTATTCGTTTCAATACCTTTCTACAAACCACTCACTTAATCAACTTGGGCTGTTTGTTTTTGTCATTGCCTTCGTTGACTTGCTGCCAGATCCCGGTCTTGTTCACCTCCTCGCTGATATTTATGCTCGTCAGAGGTATTTTCATGATATTTCCATTAGCCAAGGGGATCTGCAGATTCCCGGCGGATGCAAAACCAAGCGGTTCGTTGTGTTCCTAAGGAATTAACGAAAAAGCCAAGGCTAATTTAACCGAATAGGTGTAACAATTAGAGTCATAAAAAGTAAAGGCCATGCATCGTGATTATAGACAGTTAGGGCGAATTGCGAAATTCGATGCCAGTACTTATGTACCGTACAGATGTATAGGTAGGTGCTTTTCTGATATAACGTACCGATAGTGGGCAGTAGGAGGATTGGTCGACTATCGCATTGCATTTCATCTCGTGGTGTTCTAGGCTTTACTTCTCACGCTATTAATCTTAATATCAGCGGCAGAAGTGCACGTATTGCTTGCACACACGTGCCGTAGTGAATTCATGAATTCGATGAAGGCCACTCTCATATTTGACTAATTTTTATGGTTAATGTAATAAAAGCGACGTCAAAGCAGTCACTAGACTATTTTCATCGATTTATTAAAGGTTTTTAAATTTTCTGTAAACGAGTAATCCATACCTCAAAATGAGATCCAACGACAGAAGGTGATTTGGTAGAAGCGAGTGTTGTTCAAAACTTGAAAAGCTTATAAAAACGAAAGTCCCAGTGGAAGGATCAAGTCATGACTTGTGTCAAAGTTCATTATTATTCTACCTACTACTCGAATATATTGGCAAATAAAATATCAATTGACAAAAAGGCATTTCCCTAATGCTTCCATTGGTCACAAAGTAAGGAAAAAATGGTGCTACAAAATTGAAAGGAACTGACATCGAAAAACTTGTTGGGTGATCGACTTCACAGTGTATTTACATGAAAAAAAGAACACGAGCATGTAAGAATACTTGTGTATAAGTGTGTATAATCTTGGTGAATGACACATCGATATGCAATTAGTTGGTTCACTTGCATGACCGAAAACAACTCTTGCTCAACCAACCGATCACAAATTTTCCAAATATAAAATGAAGTATATTGCATGTTTAACGTTCATTCCCAATGACAGTCTCGCGTTTGAGGTGGAATGTAATTACTAATATACTTTCTCTAACAGTGACATGTACCATTATTTACCATTATTTATACAAATTTTCCTCTATCTTATAATACGTTATTATATACGTTTGTATAAGTTCGGAGTATAAAATGCGAATGCTGCATCAAAATCTGAATTGCAAAATCTTGTTTCAAAAAGTTTTGAAAAACGTCTCTAAAAGCTGTTTCGACGAAACGCGAAACTGTCGACCCTCATTATCCCTATGACGGCATTTTCAATCGTACTTATAGAATTCGTTTATTTTCTAAAAGTCAAGTGTACAAAGAGCATTTCGTCTATTGCTCGTGATTAGTCGTACGATGAAAATCTTCATTTGGGATTATAAAAGTAATAAATGTGTGTGTTTATTATCTTCAACAATATTCGTCATTGGCACAATACAAAGATAAACGTCTACGCGAGCCATTGCTACACTCAAATCATTCACGATCATAATCCATAACAATCCTTCTAATACTGATTAGTGTTTTTCAACGCTCCCTGTACTGGGCAACAGATTGCTTGTCTAGTACAGTACACGTAATTTACCACTTCTTTCCTATAATCTCATTAACAAATCCACCGCAATATTCTAATCGTCATTCACTATCTAACGGAACTTGGAAAATAATTAGTTTTCCATATGCCCATTGGCCGGCTTTACTTTTTTCAATAAATTTATCATTCTAAATAAAATTCTTCATTTAAAAAATTCGTTATTAAATTGCACGTCGGATTTCAGTACGACATATAGGCCGTAAAACTAACAGAAATAAATGTTCTAAATTAAGTGTTCCCGTCGTAAAGCGTAGCTTTTTCATAATCGCAAAGAGCTATAGTGACCACAGGACACGGAGGCCTGGGGTCACTGCTCATTTGCTATTTACAAGTGATGGCTCTTAAAATTCGGGTTGCGGTGCTAACCTCGCCATTCTCCAATTGGCGAAGGTCATCGGCGCATTGTTTCTTATGCGGTTCTGGCATAACGTCGTCTAGAATCTTCAATTCTCGTTGAGTAAATACAAAGTCCAAAGATTTTCTAATACCAATCATTACCACCAACTAAAAAAGAATTTAACATTTAGTTTTAACACCAATTCAAGATACGTCTTAACGTTCATCTTATTAATGTAGTTACCATTAGTGGGAAAAGAATAGAAGTGGAACTAAATGATTTAATGGTCCAAAGGCAGGCAAGGCAGGCGAGTTGCATTAAAGTAAACATGTGAACTCGTTTTAATGGTACCTGAAAAAGTCATAAAATTGAAAAATATGTAAGATATATTTGACCGCCTTTCTTAAAGTTTCATGCATCGTACCTGTCGAAGGAACATGTAATCTGGCTGATACTTGACAGGCATGAACATGATGAGTATTCTGTCGAAGAATTGTAATCCTTTCAGAGATGCTACGCCCATGTAAAGAAATACACCGAAGAGCACAGGCATTGGTATGTGCTTCAACATTGGAGTCAGCAGAACCGAGCAACCGATCATCAAAAAGATCAAAATGTGAGTGGCTCTCTGTTCGCGAACTCCTAGGAACTGAGGCTTCTCACCCGGTGCTGCACATTCAGATTCTAGTTTCAACGAATTAACATGATTTATGGAGAGCACAGTTGCAGCAACAAACCAGGGAAGTCCCATGACCGAGCAAACTTCAATAAGAATTGCTAGGACGAAAAGATCCAAGTGATAACCGCATCCTTTCTACATTTCAAATAAAAATTAAAATCAACAACGTGCTTTAAATGACTCACTTTAGTAATGCATTGCATCGATTACTTACTTTTAGTTTGTTTTCTTTCCTGTTGACAATAACTGCTGTAATTTGCTGATCCATGAAAATAAGAATTGTACCTAACATCGCTGGTGCCGCAGCTACCAAAGCACTCCACCACGGATTTTCGTTAAATGGCCATATCACCCAACCACGTCCCTCTAGAGTTGGCTTGAATTCAACTGGTACTTCTAACTTAGGGGTGTTGATACCAACAAAATAGTCGAGAGCGGACATTGAAAAAATAGCTATGATTACTGCAAAGTCACTAAAGATTTGTCTAACCTGTAATATATAAATAAGAAAGGTTTAATTTTATTGTATTTAAACGTCATTTAAAAATTAGATGAATTTTACCTTTGAAGGAAAGAAAAGAGCATTTTTAAAATCTTTTAGTTCCACTGAAACCAAGAATGTACCCATAAAAAGAATAATTGACATCAGGAACACATCGGGTACGTAGTGTGGTGTGTTACAGCCATCTCCAACTAATGTGCCATTATAATTCTGACACGCTATTTTATCTAATGCTGACCAATTGACATTTGGACTGGTTGAAAATGAGTTAAAATTATTGAGTGTGTTATTCGGAGGTTTACACCAGCATTCGTAATTCAAAGTTTCGTAACCGTGAGTATTTACAGGGAATTTCTTTCCTATCGACAACACATTTTCAACAGCCTAGAAATGAATTTAAATTAATTTACATTTATTTACTGAGATAGGTTAATTGGATGATTTGTGCTTATACTTTACCTTGTAAATAAAAATAAAGGCAATCAAGGTTGCAAAGTTTTCTTCTGTGAATCTCGTTATGTAACAAACTAATGCGCTAGCATCAATGGCCACGAGGATAACTAAAATTACAGTTATCCACGTACCAATCCAAAATCGAAACGACATATAATTCCAATTAGATTTTCTAAACAATTATTAGTATAACATTAATTTATATTCAAAAGTGTAAGAATATATTTACACATTGTTGATGAATGCTTACTTGCAAAATTCAAAAACGATTGTCTCAAAAACTAGCACCGGTCCTGTAGAGCCTAATATGGTAAGTGGTTGGCCGGAGAAGAATCCATACCCCATGCCACACACGAATCCAGAAACAAGAGATTCCATTGCAGCCATATTCTTTCCAGTAGCTTCACTGAGGAGGCCACCAAAAGTAATAATGGGCGAGAGACATGCAAAATAGAGGAAGATGAATGAGGCCACACATTGAAGAGCTAAGGCATCTTTGAAATCAGACCAGTAGAAGGGAACTTTTCGTTTCACGTCATTTACTAGTCCTCCAAAAAGTCTGCCTGTTCGAGATAGTCCAGATTCTTCCCGTAGTTTTTGTTCGTCTGCTTCTTCATCGACGTCTTCTTTCATCTTTTCTTCCTTCGGTCTTTTCCTTGTGTCCTAGTAGTTTAAATAAAAATATTGGCATTTGTAATTATATCCTATTGAAAGAAAATTATTGTATTTACTTGTGAAGGAATTGCAGCAGGTGGTTCTATTCTAATTGTCGGATCCCATTCTCCTGGTGGTAAAACAGTAACAGCATCAAGAAATTCGTCAATACCAGCCAATAAATGATTCCTATTTTTTGCTTTGTAAGCTACGTCATGGAAGACCTCGTCTGACATCAAAGTTGCCATGGCTCGACCGATTTCATGGAAATTTGAAATTCCGCCCTGCAATTTAAATTTTTAATTTAATGCCTCCAAGCGCTGCGTGAAAGATGAAATTTTAAAGAAAATTCTTTCAAAGTGAAGACGAGGCTATCGACTTTAGCATAAAAAGCTCTTATGTTATCCTTACCGTTGGGCCAAGTAATATGAAAATGAATCTTGTGGGTACGGGAACTTCGGTTAAATCACCCATTATACTGGCTTGACTAAGACGGATGAAGGCAGATAGGGTTTTATCCAGGAAATCAACTTCCCCAACCAAAATATTACTCGCTTCAGCTCCGGCAGGTATTTTACGCATGAAATGCGTATTGCCCTGTAAAAACAATTTTATTAAAAACCCGTTTACAATAAATATCCGGTTAATCTTTATCAAAATATCAACTTACCCTGTGATTTGCATCTCCATTTTCTAAAGCACCTGAACTGTGATTCCTGCTAATGGACATGGAGCTGGGGCTCCGATCGATGCCCACCTGCCCGGGTTCTTGGCCTGAAATACATCTAGCTTACTGCCTACTGCTTTGTGAACGGTTCGTACTATTTAATATACTCAGTTGCAAGTTCAAAGTTCACTTTTCGCTTTTTGAAAGTGAAAGCACCGTTGCCTTTCAAGCCCATCACCTCTGAGTTAACATGCAATATAGACAGAGTGACAGTGAAATGTACCTCTGTACATTCAAGCTCATACATGCTTCGTGCTTTAGTAAGTTATTGTTTTTAATAGTTAAAGAACGATTAGAATTTAGATGTTTTTTTTTCTTTTTTGTGGTTTCTATTCTATTCTAAGTTTTGGTTAAGCTGATTGAAGCACGACAAAAATGTGTTCGTTGTTAAGAATTTGCTATTATGAAGGAAACATTGAAGAGCATTATTAATTGTCAATTAATATAAGCACAAATTCAATCAAGGTAATGTTTCTTTCATAATAGTGGAACCCAATTTTGTCAGATACATACCCATTTTTATGTAATTTAACAACCTAAGTTATTAAAGGCTCGCGATCGATAGTTCCCGTTATCTACATGCCAGTTTCTTATTCACATTTTCAAGGCGATTGAATTCGTTAGCCTTTTATCGAGAATCCAAAGAGCCATCGATTCCTCGTTTGAGTCGCTAATACTCAGGGACTGCTGGGATCGGTAATTTTGATTTTGACACCGAACTTATTGTTTTCTGTCGTACTTCAAACGGAACGAGGCGTAATACAGACATAGGCAGCTATTTTCTTTGATATATCATGATGGTTTTTGGAATACGATGATTGGAGAGCTAAGTATATCTATAGCAGGGTATATATGGAGTGCTCATTACATGATATAGAAGCCTTATAAGATCGAATTACCAGGGTTACCGGGTATGGCTAGAAAGCGGCCGCTTGGATTCAGTCCTGCACCACCGCCCTGACCCACCGTGGCGGCGATAGCCGGTGCAGAATTCGATTCTTCCACTACAAAGCATCAAACACATGACGGCTAATGTTTCTTTTTTTTATTTACAGTGGTGAATCGCTTCTGACGTGCGATGATTCAAAGTCGAAATTATAAAGTTTCATTTTATATCTTTGTAAATCAAGTACTTTATATGTTTACTTTTAATATTTAATGGAACATTGGCCCTTTGGCTCAAATTCATGAATTAGAATTAATTATGATATATATATCAAGTAATATCGTGCAAAGAACGACTTATCTGAAATCAGTATAATACATGTATCTACTGGATTATTGACATTAGAGTAGCATAAATAATTATGAGTAAAAATATAGGTTTTAAGTGTTCATGTACCACGTGTAGATACAAATTAATGTTTTACAGTTGCATTGACTGTGTATGTATAAAATGTACAACACCACCCATATATCGATACATAATAGCGAACAGACATAACGCGTATTGGGAAACATCATGCTTGATGATGACAGTAAAAAGGTTATCGCTGAATGTGCAATGAAAATTTATTTTGAAGAAAAAATGGTATAACAGAGATATGATATGACTCCAATAAATGTCTGCAGATGATAACTGACACAATTTCAGCGAGGATATTTTCTGATCCAAATCTAGGTTTTTTTTTTAAAATGAAAACTCAATTTTTTCTTTGAAAAGTAACCCAATTCAAAATCAAAAAATGATCAAAATGTTTGAAAAACAATTTTTTTACAGATGACAGAGTATCGACAAACTAAATAATACACGTGTCATTAACAAGTTAAGAGAATCAAAAATTTGCGAAAATTTATCATAGAAAGATGAGATGATGAGGCAATGACAGTTTACAGTTGACTAAGCTAAACATGAAATGTACTCGCAAATTGGTTGTAGAAAAATCAGAAACATAGGTAAATAAACACCAAAGTAGAAAGAGAATAAAAGTAATGGTATACAGTTAATTATTAAAAGTCTCCATTGTTTCAACAGTCTTTAAGTCCTAACCTTTTAGCGGACACATTGCGAACCAGGTTGTAAAACCCACCACGTAGGGAATTCCAAATTCATCTATCAAAATAAGTATTTATAATGAGCTGTTCATCACTGGGTATCAAGAATCTTATTAGTATCAGGGCCAAGAGAATAATTAAATCACTGAGCAATACTGTCAATTTAACGATGTCACTTGTTCGTAGGTAATTTCCAATTTAATAGCCAAGAATCACGCAAAACTTTATAACCCGATAGCGCAATCAAAATCACGCAACAGTACTTCTGCGCATCTATCATTACTTTAATATAGGATGATTTCGATTACTACGTTAGTAGCTTTCTCAAAACCAATGCAGAATCTAGCTGCGTTACTTGGGTTAGTAATTTGATAAATGACGTTAATATCGTTAGTAAAATTAGCTACGAAGAAAGCATATTAAGTATATAGTACAGCTTATGGCATAAACATCGTCCATATTGCGAGCACAAATAAACGTACCAACTAAACACGAAATCATAAAAGAAAAGTAATCAAAATCAAAAAAGTCCTTAATCAAGATCGTGCTCGCAATATGAATTCTGAGACAAGAAGACAACTGTGGTAAAGTATAGGACTCGTGGAAGCGTAGAAAAGCACTCGCAATCCGGAGAACCGCCCGTTTGATTAGCAACTGGCCTAAATTATACCTGGAACCAATAGGTAAGGGCCTTTAAGGTCTTTTGCTTCTTTGGAGAGTAAAGCTGTATTCGAATCGGGGCAGCTCGTGCTCCGAGCAACGGCGGGCGCATAAGCGTCACCGTTGTCACGACGTTCCTGGAAATCTGACGTAACCAAGGCATGCAAACCACATGAACAGTCACAATCTGAAAAGTTTCGGGAATCGCATGTGTTTTAGGTATCTGTGCCGAGTTCGTGTTCAGGCGACTCGAAAAAAATAAATAAAAGTAATCGTATAACAAAACAAAATGGTCAAACAAGGCAATAAATTAAAGTAAAAAAAAAATTAAACCAAACGATAAATTAAGGAGAAATGAAAATAATAAAGAACCAAAGTTAAGAGGAAAATAAAAATTTAACGATCCCTTGGAGAGTCTCTTGAGTTTCTCGTCTTGCTCTTCGTGTTGGGAAAGTTCGGATCCAGAGTTGAGTATCGATTGGTTCAGTTGTGAGGCATAATTTGTTTTGTTATAGTACTTATAAATCGCTATTACTCAAAAAGTTTCGGGTAAAACTTACTCTTCGATGACGAATGGTTTCTTCCGATTTCAGCGAGCGATCTTATAATCGGAAGTCTGGACATGTTGTTATCCTTGCGTCTTTCGAATTGATGTCGATGCTTGACGAGGAGCGCCTCGCGCACCTAAAAACACATAAATAATATTGTTTTTCCGAAAGAGCTCGGCCAAGTATAACTTTCGCCAAAACTCCTCTCCGCTCGCTTTTCTCGACAAATCGCAAAAGAGGCGACATGAATATCTAAGAGAAAAAATCTAGAGTTTATGACCGCGCGCTCCTCGATAAAGAATGTTTTCTCTCTTTCTCTCAAGAACGCCTCGACTGAAGGAGTCCTCGAGAGTACGCCATTATCCGTCGAGACGCCAATAACCGCGGGAGCAGAAATCCCGCGGCTTCGAAGACTATACGTTCAATCTCCTTTTTTTTCTGCGCCTCTTTAAGCGATCGATATATCGCAACGCATTATATATACCTTATCTCGAACGTCGATGGAGAGCACGCTCTTGTTGATCATGTTGTCGAGGACGAGATCGGTGATCTGCTCGAGGCCGCTGGCCTCCATGTCCAGCATCACCGTGCCGTTGAGCAGGAGGCTCCGCAGCTCGAAGAGGGAGTGGAGGGAGAGGGTGGCCACGTGCGGTTTGCTCCAGCGGTTACCGCCCTCCTCCACGTCCTCCTCGAATTTGATCCATCTGGAAAAGCGATTTTTCGTTTATTCGGGAATGCTCGAGAAGCGAGTCTGGCGATATATGGCTGCGATTCGATGTCTAGACAAGGAATAGTTTATGTCTACTTAACGTCAGTTACTTGTATAAATATGTTAGTTTGACTTTTAAGTTAAAATATTATCATGCTTAGAAAAGTTACGAGCCAGAAAAACACGATTTTGCTTTATATCCGAATGCAAATTATCGACTTTATTAATATTAATTCAGCTTTAGTATACTAAAATTCTGAAAAAGTAGAGCATCAACTAAATCCTTAGCTAAAAGGCAGAAAATTCGAGCCACTCGAAGAGAGAAAAAGGGAGCTGATTTAAAGAAAGTTAGTTTAAAATCAGACCCGATTCCTCCCCGCTCGTTCGATAAAAAAGTAAAGGATCATTGCCTGGCAGTTTCCTTCCACTCCATCTCGTCGCCGTCCCTGACGAGCTCCTCCATCTCCGAGAATAGCGGGTGGGACTCGTGGGCGTCGTCGCCGACATCCTCGCCCAGGATGAATTGCACTCTCTGGGAAGGCGGGGTGACTAAAAGAAAGGATTATCAGGCCTCGCTCCTACCCCGACTGTTTACGCGCGCTTTTTTTCTACACTTTGAGACGCTTCTGCAAAAGTGCTCGAGACATCTAACAAAAACAAGCCTCATTCCTGTACAACGTAATGTATAATATATATAAAAAGATATCGAGACCTACGAAAATTCAAGCGTAGAAACGCAGAAAAAAAAGAGACTTGTAAATAAATTGGCGGCGTTCGTGTCTTGAGTGATTGTGTGCTTAGAGGACTAGAAAAAGGAAGCAGATCTGTCATGCAGAGCATCAAAGAAAATATTCATATTGTTAAACATATTTAGACTAGGTTGCGTAATCGCATTCATGTTGAAGCATTCCTCTTTGTGTTGATGTTTATATAAACACATATGATGCAGCCGTGATGCGGATAATGAGTGTAGATCTTAACGTGTAAGTGTTTGTTTCTGTGAGAAAGATTGCACAATTTAATGTTATATAAAAATTAATTGTATATTCGTTGCACAGATAAGACACTGATATTGCTTAAAGCAGTGCATTCTGCCAGCGACATTTTCTAATCATTCGAGAGATTGAAGAATTTTTATTATACATGTTAACTGCTTAATAATAATTATTGAAGATCGAATGATCGATTCTTTTTGCTCATTAATTCAGAAAGTAAGTAAAAACAGTTAAGGATATGTATTTAAAATCAAGCATTCTATTCAACAGATCGTTTATTCAATTTCCGCAAGCACCGAAGAACATTCGTTTGATTGAATCCCCCCTCGAAATCAAATCAATCAATTTCGCGCGAAAATCACTGCCACTTTACTAATCTCCGATATACTCCAGCTCCGATCGCAATATCATCTTATCCCCGCAGCGACTTACACAACGCACAGACAAAAACAGACAAAGAACATGAGAGAAAAGGAGAGCGAAACAGGAATCTCCCAAAGAAACACTGATCGTACTAGAGAGAGAGATATAGAGAGAGAAAGTGCGGGGGTGTGAGTCTATAGCTTACATATCAACTCTCCGTCGGGGTCGCAGATACTCGCGAGCCGACCCCTGCGCGCCATCAGCAATTGCCCTGCGAGATAGAAACAAGACAAAGTGAGCAGACGACAGGTGGAGCGGCCAATTGGAGCGGCGCCTCGCGGCGCGCAATTCCGCCACGCGACTCGGCGCACTCAATTGCTAAATCGCCGGATTCGCTTGTCGCCGCCGTCGCCGCTAAACTCTAAACGCTCCCGCCGCCCGAGCGGGGATATGGCGAAAAAATTGCCGCGAGCTGTGTGCGCTCGTTGCGCGCCGGACGGACGGTGTGGATGTATGGCTTCGAGTTGCATTATGCGGGATCGGGGAGGTTCGGAGGTGGCCGCGGTCGGTGAGAACGGAACGAGTCGTTGGGGAATTAGCGAGGAATTCAACCGCGAGACGGCGGATGATAAAGCGATTAGCTTCATAGGAAAATGACGGAGCGCCTTCGGATCTGCGAGTCTCGTTGTCGCGCGCTTTTCGGATCACTTCTGGCGCGTGTCGTTAGAGAATTCGGGACGGAACGCGCGGTTTTTCGATTAATTTGTAAATACGTTATTGTACCAAAGTAGTATTTAAGACATGCTGTTACATTTTACGATCGAAAGCTCTATGTTGTAAATTCTTATCGCAAATTGGAGTAATGACTGGAGTAAAAAGCCTACGTTTTACCAAAAGATAACTGCGAAAACGTGTAAAAACATTCCAAATATCTAGGAAAATTTATCTTTAGAGTCTAGTTATTACTCGAATTCGCGATAACACTTTACGACCTTTGTCTTCTGCTAAATTAATCAACGCAAAGACAGGTTTAAACGGCTGTAACGATAACATTCCAATTAAAAAAAAAAGAAACAAAAAAAATGCACAAAAAAAATTTCATTATAGAATCTACCTCAAGACAGCAATATCGTCTCAAAGCGACAAAAAAAAAGCGCCCGTAATCGCTCTCATCCAGGCTTGCACAAACGCACTCAGGGCAAAGGCAATCACGTAGCCAGCTTTCATTCGTCGACTTTTGAACCCCGGCTGAATGGGCAGGAGTTAATTGCCCGGCGGCGCGTAACCCTTGACCCGCCGCCGCCGCGCGATCGCCGATGCGCGCAGTAGGTGCACACTGGCATCGATATACACAGAGGCAAAAACCGCCCCCCGCGGTGGCGCGTCCGATCTATTATTACGACTCCGATTCGATTTTTCTCTCTTGCCTCGGGTGCAACGGCCCGAACGCGACTCCTTGCAAGTGGCTGTTGGCCCGCTGCCACATTTTCCTCGCGTGCGTGACGCGATCGTCGTCCTCGCGCGCAGCTCTCCTCGTTTATCGATCGACGCCCGGGCGGACAACGCCGCGAGTAGGCTCGCGTTATTACTTAACGAGAGAGAGCATCGCGACGCTGGGCTGAATATGATGGACGAGCGCTCGGATGTGCGAGCCGAATTTCCGGAGTCGATGGATCGTGACCGCCGATTGGGAGGAAGAAATGAACTGTTATACTCCCGGGGGAGTTGGTCTGCGCCGCGTTTGTTGGGAGCGAAAGTTTTGCTAGCTGCGATTTGTCAATAATTTATCGCCGTCGGCGGAACTCAATTACGGTTATCTTTTGGCGTGAAGTCAATTTTTTAGGGGGAATGAAAGTGAAAGTGATTCAATGAATTTTTTATTAATTATTTATGAGTAAACACTGTAAAGGAAAGAATCGATTTATACAAGCTAGCATATACAGCAGCAAGTAATATTTACTTTAAAAATTGGACTAGTAGGTGAGCTAAGCACTTGTTTACTTTAATAATTCAGACAAGATTACGTAGATAACTCAAACTTTTCATTGATTCAATTAAATACTCTGTCCAAATGAATTATTTAACGTCCCTCCGAGCACTCGGCAATAGGAAAACGATCCGAAAGCCGTCTCGCGCTAATAGTATATCTATTTTTCTCAAAAACGTCGGCGGCCTAAACAGGTAAAAAGTGATTCGCAAAAAAATGCGATCGTGCACATAATACAGGATGGCCCAGCCCGACAGATCACACAACGATTCACACAAGAAAGAAGGGGATGAGAGAGACAGAGTGAAAGAGAGAGAGAGAGATATATATATATATATAAAGAGTAGAGAGAAGTGAAGGTAGTCGGGAGGCGATCGAATGAGCGGGGGAATACTTACGGGGTCGGTCGCCCTCGGATTCCTCTCTGCCGGAGCCATTGCCGCCGCGCGAGTGATGATGCTTATGGTGCCGCCTGTGCCTGCGCTCGCCCGGCAGATGCACGCCCACGTAGACCGTGTGCGCTCGGTGACCTAAAAAGAGTTAAATAGAGGAATACCCCCTTCTGCCACCTCCTCCGCTGATGCCCAGAGCCGATGCCGGAGAGGGACGACCCACAGTCGTTTTCAGCCGAGAGTCCGGGCTCGTTAATCAATCGACGCTGCTGCCTTTTGTCGACGCTCGGATTCGGCGCCGCGGATCGTTAAACGCCCGCGGATCGGTCGATCTTTCGGGGATTCGGTTATTTTTCGTTTAATTGCGAAACTTTGGTTTTTCGAGCGGTACGGCGTTCGATTTTACGTTTGAGCAACTTTTTCAGAAGCAATTTTCTCTCTTAAAATACATTCATTAAATGCGAGTGGATGCTTTCGATCTGAAAAAGTGTACGTGTAATTTAAAAATTGCGCATACGCTGATACGAAAATTGATGTTGCCTGCGAGTAGTTGCGTTTTCTTACCTTGGCACAGTAAAAAGGTAATAAAATAAAATTTAATAAAAGACGCCCGATATTATGACTTTTTCTGATTTTTCTTCGAAGGTTAAACGAATTCCCCTTACTAAAAATTCGAGTTTTACAGCTTTACTTTTTCTCTTTTAATATTCTCGTATACTTTGACCGCAAAGTTTACTTTTATAGAAAAAAAATTGGAATTTCAAGGCATTCATCAACGTCACGTGCAATTCATCAAAGAGCGATTCAGCAGTTTTCGTGCTTCTGGCTTACTAACCCGTTCCCGAACTTTGCCAACTATCAATCTGCACAAATCCGTACTATTCCGCTGCTAGCGTCAAAAAGGCTAATCGAAAACAAGTAAACCATACAAACAATCCCCTTTCGATCCTCAATCGAAATCCCCAGTAAAATGTAAATGCTCGCGAAATCCCAGCGCGCAAAGACCGCGCGGAGAGCCCAAAAGAGAGAGGAGAGAGAGAGAGAGAGAGAGAGAAGCCTCTCGCTCTCGTGACCGGAATATCCCGTAATTTGTCGCGAGATCGCGTGCAAAGGAGAAAAATCAAAGTCACGGCCCGGCGAGATGCAGCGGCGCGCATCGATCGGCGTGCAGTAGCCGCCGCCGTTGCCGTCGTTCAAGGGCCCGCGCGCGTCATCGATTCCGGGCGACGTAATTAAGTGGATCTATAGGAGCCGGAGGCTAACGATTTTCGAAGCACTCGGCGGGCGCCCGCGATGTTTGTGCACACACGGAAGCCAGATCCGTGGCTGACCTATAAAGGCAGCAGGGAGGATCGCGGCCCCGATAAGACGCCTCGGGACGGGGGGGAGGATCGGAGGAATCATATTGTTACCAGATAGTTGTACGGGGTCTGCTTATTTTTTTTTCTTTTTTTTTTTGGATTAGTAGAGCTTGATGTAATGAGCGTCGAGATATGAGGTTCGATGGCGGAGGTCTACTGTGATGGCGTGGCACAGAGAGTAGATTAAAAGTATATGCTTTATAATAACGTTTAAAAAGAGAATAAAGTTTAGTAAATTTTGTTGCTTTGAGGAAGTAGTCGTGCTTTAGAAGGTTTAAAAGTTCGTTTGGCGTTAGGAAGCAGTGGTTTTTCAGATTAAAATAGTATTAAGCTGCTCAAAGAATTATTAAGATATTGTGCAAACTTTTAAACAATTTGATTATAATAAGAATACTCGACAAACTATCGCTTTTTGTATAAGATTTCAAAGACCGAATAGGCATATATTTTGCTATAGTTGCTCTATACCGTTATGTTTGTAGAAGCTAATTTCACAAAACCTACTACTCTATCAAAAAAATTAGTTAAACTAATACGTAGCAGATACGATATTTGAAAAAGTAGCGTATTAAAATATTTTGATAAAACGAGAACCTTGAATTACTCGGAATTATAATAATCGAGAAGCTCTTTAAACGCGCACAACTTCTACCCCAAAGAACACGAATTAATTAATCAAACGAAGAGATCGAGCTAAAAACATCAAACTATACACCAAAGAGATGAAAAATAAACGGGCATTCGAAATTTTGAAGGGAAATAGATATATAAAAAAAACTCGTCCTGCTCGCAGCTTCGATCGAATACCGGCCGGACTTCGGACGGGTTATAGAAGCGGCTGTGCAGTGCGTACCTTCAAAGTCCTTCTCCGTGTACTGGTGGGACTGGTGGGTGATGCGAGCCCCCGGATCTTTGGGGGCTTCATCGTCACCCGTCCCACCGCCTGTGCCCTGGCCGCCCGTTGCTTGTTGGTGGCCTGCGCCACCGCCACTTCCAGCCCCCGGCTGCATCCACGGTCTGAAACACAATCGGAACGTTCTCTCGTTAAGTCGTTGCGGCGAGCTTGCGGTGGGGATTGATTCATTTATTTTTTAGTAAAAATTGGAGTCATTTTTATATAATTATACCCCGTGGAATGTTGAAGTTTACCAAATTATCATAATCGACTACACTGTAATAACTTAATTAGCCGCGCTTATCGGTCCGGTTATAATAATTTATGTTTAGCGATAAATACTATTGCAAAGCTTATCGAACTCAGAGGTCATATTTTTCAAAAATGTGAAGTAAAGTAACCTTGCTGCCTTAAAAAAGACATCAGAGCTTTTTTCCCCCTCTAATTTACTGTATAAATGCGCCAATTAATTAATCAAAGTTAACTACATTCGATTCATCAAAGCAACTTTTTACCTGCAATCTAATTAATATATTAAAGAAGGGAGAAAAAAAATTGCAAATAAATGGAGCAAGTCCCATTCACATCACTCCGGCTTCACCTTTCAACAAAGCAATCGGCGCACTGCACTGCCACGATTATGTCAGCGCTATTTAAAAAAAAAAAATTTATCTCCCCGCCTTTGTGCGTCCGAGCGAGGCGAACGATATAATACTCTATCTAGTGGAAAGATATAGTCGCGCGACGCTGATGCGTCTCGGGCGCATTTAAAATTTGCAGCGGAGGACAATGCCGAGCCGGCAGCCGCCTTGTAAATACAAATGTTTAGCGCGCTTAAAACAGCCGCCTTTTTTTTGCACGTTTCTACTAATTGTCGATGGCGAGTGCTTACTAAAATTTTCGCACCGCGGGTTTTCAGAGGTGTACTGATATTTTCAATGCTGACACCAGAGTTTCATTTGGCGCTGCCAGTGCAGCCGAAGCGGTCGCATTAAATGTAAATTTTTAAAACGTCCCTCGTTTAACATCGTTTTTCTGGTTCCAGTTTTTTTTTTTTTTTTTCAAATAAGTTTACTTGAGTTAGCATAGTAAAATGTATTTGCACCAAGTTCATAAAATTTCTGCTAAAATTAACCGTTGCGTTTGCATTCACTTTTGGTATATAACTCCTATATTAGTTTTTAAACTCGGAGAAACTTGGAAAAAATATAAAATCGAGCTGGTATTTTAGATAATAAATTATCTGTTGTAAATTTCTCTACCAGCTTGGTATAAAAATGCAGATTTCAATTTAATTCTTTGAAGGTGACTGAATGAAATTACTTCAATTTCACTGGCAAGAAGAAAGTTTATTAGATTTAATAAAACGCACGCAAGTACGATTCAAAGACGTACATCAATAGCAAAATGCATTCATAAAAGATGCTTGGCATTCACAAAAAGTTTCCAAGTTTTATGGACAAAAGTCCTTTGAAATTAACATAACTCGTTTATTCATTTTTACAATTTATGCATGTTACAAAAATTACGCAATTAAAAAAAAACGACGAATTTTTTCATCAAGCGTAGAAAAAAAAAGTTTTCTTTTTATAAACCTAATCCAGAGAGTAAATTCCGAAATTCAAAGTCAAGCTCGGTCCATTCGACTCGGAATGACTGCTCGCAGATGGTAATGGAATTAAAAAGGCGCGGAACACACCGCGGTGCAAAAGCCAGTGTGCATTCTCATGCAAAGCGTATGCAAATCCCTGGTCTCCGAAACCTCCACTATATAGCGCGCCTCGCCTCTTTTTCGCGTCTCCGCGGAATCCGAGTCTCGCCTACTTTCCGCGGGCAGATTAGCGCGCGGATGTAAGACGGAAGCGCGGCACGGTTCCTGCACGCGATGCAGCCCGGCCGTTTCGCAATTGATATATATCTCTCGGCGCGGCGGGCCGCGGCGAATATTTCGACGCCTCTCGTCGCGTTTAGCGAATTGAAGCCGATTACGCCGGGCGTTCAAGGCGACGATTTCATCCTGGCCTCGTTAATAACCGCTCGGCGCGGGCGCAATTGTTCAGAAATACTTGTTGATGCGGTAATTCATTGACTGCATGTGCCTGTCCGCGCGTTCGCGTCGCGAAACGTGAGAGGTCTGAGCTAACAGGTAGGAAATTTCGTTTTACGCTTGTTTGCGTGTGGGTGTGTGTGTGGGTCTGTGTGCTGTGCGAGGATCGTGTTCTGGAAAAGAGAGCAGCCCGGGGAATTCGAGCCAAATGCTATCTGTGAAAAGGCTACGATGATGCTGCGAAGTGTCTACTGAAATATTGACCGAGTATGAAGTACTCGCGTTCAATTGAGCTTGAAATTACGTGATACTGAAAATTGGACTTTTATTTTTATCTAGAGTTATTTTAATTTGTCCTCGCGACTTTATTGAAAAAGTTGGTTTTTGCCGATGATTAACGGAATATCGTTTTGTTTTTAATTGACATTTTTTCGATTCTATTTCGAGTACAATGTGCTTGAAAGCGCATGTAATTGTTGAAATATCATGAATTGCACTCTAAACCATTCTTCTGCATCTTTATGCTTTTACTTGCAGTAATTAATAAAGCAAAAATAGAAGGATCAAGAATAAAATTTATTTAAATTTGTATATTAACGTTCGAAGGCGACGTCTATGTATGATTAAGAAACTTTAACTGGAATTTTTCGAATTAACAATTCTTATCGCGAAACGCAACATTTTCGTAAGTCACGTATACAAAAATTTTAATCGAAATACAAAAAAATTTAATCGCTTCTCTTTTTCCTCGCACGCATCATCGGCCGCAGCATGTTTATCTCCGGAGTCAGTATACGAGAATTTCGGACTAATATGTCAATAAATATCTCGCCGAACAATAGCAAACGGCGGTAATGAATTTATGCAATCGGCGAGCCTCTGCTCGCAAACATTCTGCTGGCTTTGATGTAATAATTATTCTGATCACCTCTGTAAGTACCACGATTTATGCCCCACTCGATGAAACCACCGGAAATAATTGGCTTAGAAAAAGAAAAAAAAACCAAATGCCGCAAAACCAGTATCATCGTCGCTTCATCGGAGACGCTCGATAAACAGAAGAAATCGGTGAGCTCACTGAGCTCGAAAACAAAAATCCCCGCCTGTCCGAGATGTATTCCTTGCAAGAAAAAGGCGCTCGCTCCTCTGCAAAAAAAAGAGAATCTGGGTCGTAGAGAGAGAGAGAAAAGCAGGCGTGAATCACGGTTTTTCCTCCGATCGCGGATCGAACCGAAGTGTCTCGTGCCAGAGCGATTAAATAATACACCAGGCAGGCCAGGCGCTCGTTAACCGGAGGAGACGCTCGAACTTTATATACGCCAACTCCACCTGGTGTTTGCGCGCGATCTTCTCCCACGTGCGCGAAATATTTAAATCGCCGAGCACTCAGTCAAGGGCGACTGGCTTCCATCCGTCGATGCATTGTCTCTCCCGCGGAGCGGCTATAAAGCGAGGATGAATTATTCTGGTTTGGATGAGCAGCTTTTTGTTTGGGGCCTGGCTAAATTGCTGTGAGAGCCCGAAAATCGCTGAGTGATGAGCCGCGGGAGTCCTACAAATCAAGGCTGTTTATAACGTCGGTTATTTCAGAATTTTTTCAACGTGTATTAAATTTAAACAGTATCTGGAATATTAATTGAAGTAGAAGCTGCACAGCGCGGTGTTTAAATTTAGTTTTTAAAGGGTTTTTAAAGTTGATGTAGTGGAATGCTAATAGCTCCTGAACCGATCAATAGTTTTTGACGTAATACGCTTAAATTGAAGTTTCCTCTGCCTTCAATTTTTTTTTTTTTTTTAAATTTCCTCGATTAAGTTAAAATCACAATTTTTACTTAAAAGCCATAAACTTAAAGCGTTAAACAATGCTTTAGATTGTCGCCTTAAATCCTACTCTCACAAATAAACAAACCATTATATGGGATCGTAAAAAATAGCTGAGTAACGAGGCTTAAAGCTGTGTGTCTACGGCTTAGCCGTTTGATATTGTCAGCGCCTCGTTCGCAAGTCCGACAGTGTATACGTAATATTGTATAACTCGCTGCAGAAAAGCTCGTTAATACAGACGTCGTCGGCGAAAAAAGTCGACTGTTACATACGGATTCATAACTTAATGGCATTTTACTATAATGTGTCGTTGGAATTATACAGTTTTTAATTTCTCAGAATTTTAATTTATTAAAAATGAATTATTCGAGAATTTATTGATTTAGAGGCGAACGTTTCTTAGAAGTAGCGCTATATCCTTTATTTGAAAAATGATGATCAACGTGCTGGATTGTTTATCTACGCCATTAAAGTTATTAATCTTTCATCTTCATTTTAAACAGAGTTGATAAAATTAACAAGCTGTATGATTAATTGAAAAAAATCTATTTAACTTGCATTATACACTAAAGGATCCCATGACAGTCTGAAAAACTTTATCTCCTCACGAAGAATAGACGAGTCCGTCAATTAGTGAAAAAGAACATTTAATCGAAGAGTTTAAAATCACATTCATAGATCTCTGCCAAACCAGTTTCTAATGCTATACAGCCAGTCGTAACACTTCTGACGTTGCCGGCAGTAAGTGAAAAATAATTACGAAATCATTAGTAAAAAGGGGCAGCGCGGAATTAGACATTCAAAACGGCGGCGTTTTCAAGCACGGACGAGATTTTCTCCTCGCGTGACTTCTTATACCTTTTGTTGAAACTCGATGCCGCTCTCGTGTTTCCTCCGGGGAAGGTCGAAAAAAATTAGCGCGCACGAAAATACTTTCCTCTCGGCATTGAAATTCTCGCATTTTCATTATGGAAGCTCGGCCGTCGAAGGAGGAAAAGTCTCGAGTTCCTCTACACTTGAAATCGAATATCTCGCTCCGTTACTTAAGGTAAAACGAAAACTGGTCGAACGTCGCGATTGCGCAACAGCGTTTTCGGCCAAGTGAATTCGCCGAATGTCAAGATCGCGTCGATTACGCGCCGGACAAGTGGATAATTAGCCCGCGCCGCGGCGATTATCCGCGCAGGCCACGCAGCTTTTCATGCGCGCCGTTGTCTGTCTAATGAAACGAGCGAGGGGGTACTTTAGTAGGGCTCCGGGACCATTCGGCACGTGCAGTTAATAACCGCGGCCGCGCAAGTGAGAAATCGTAATCAAACGCACGTGTGCGGCAGTTTTTTTTTTTTCGATTGCCATCGGGACCCAGGCAGCCACGTCGAACGAATGCGCCGGCGAAGTAAAGTTTAGAGTAGCGTAGGAGCTAATCTCGCTAATGAGAGCTAATTAGTTGTGAATGGGAGTCGTTTTGCTGGTTATTAAGCTGCCTGAAATTTCAATGAATTTCGTTTCGTGGCTGCGCTCGTGATGGCGGGTGCTTAAAAAATTAGAATCGCCGAGAGAGAACTTGTGTTGGTTTTTTAATGTCAGCTTTGAGGTCCTTCGTTTAAATGGACAAAAATGAACTTTGGTCTAGTTGAAGAAGTAAACAGTTATAATTATCTTTGCAACGTGAAATATTAGAAACTTAAAGCTGTATTAGATAAGACCGGATTTATTCTATTTATTCAGTATTCAAATTACTTAGATAAGTGCCTGTAATATTTCAAACTACGATTCTGTTTATAAACATGTACTGAACTTTATATTTATAAAAGTATGTAAAAGCAACTGTTTGTAATTAATGATATTTTTATTTTTAACCTAGTTTATTCAATATGTTTATTCTGCTGGTTTAGGAAATTTTTCAAGTTTGAAAGTAATGTATTTGGTTTTTGTATCTATTAATTTTGTAAATCCAAGCGAAACATAAAAATCAAGTTTTTTACATTTTGAAAATAACGAAAGCAATAAAATTATTTTACTGGAGACGAAAAAACAAATTTTATGGAAATTCTAGCCTTCGACACTTGCAATAACATGATCATTTCTATCTTCGATTTATTAATCAATACAACCTATTTCTGATAGCCGTCTAATAAAAACTCGGTTATGAGAGTGCTGCGCCGGTGACAAACATTGATATAATAGGAAACAGTCTTAAAAATCAATACGCGTTCAGATATAACCTCATTGACCATTGCTTTTTATTTCGATCTGCCATCCTCTTTTTCCTATTTGGAAAAATCTTTCTGCCAAGCCAAGCAATGGAGTATCTTTAGTTTCTAATAAAAGTGACACTAATAAAATACATGAAAATCCACTTTGTCACAAAATCTATTTACAAAATGAATTTTTCATTGTAATGACAATTACCGACGAAAACAGCCGCTCTATGAGCGTTCAATCTTCGTGATCATACACGAAAAGCCTATTCAAACAAGCCGGAATTACACGGCTATCCATACTAAAACAAATTAAAAAAAAACTGTTATATTACTTTATACAAGAACTCAATGAGTTAATTTATTCGTCGTTAGAAAGTAAAAAGCCCACTTCCCGAGACAAAAATAGCAGGCGGCTTTATTTTTTTGTGCATCGGCAGCTCGGACGCACAAACGAACGCGATAAAACAGCCGTTTACGTTCGAAATAGATGAATTAATGACGATCTAATCGTTAGCGCAGAAAGTGGCTCCTTTGTTGCAGGTCGCCTCGCAATGACTAACGTCGTCGCAGCCACTTTCCCGTAATAAAGACGTTCGCCTCCTTTTGTCGCGATGCCCCGGCCCAGGACAATTATCGCTGTTAAAGAGCACGTCGCCGCTCGCGATTAACCCCCGGTCGAAGATAGTCCTGAGCGATGAAAAAGTCCTTGCAGCTATATCCGGCTCTCTCTCTCTCTCTCTTTATTTTTAAGCAATCTCCCGGCTACAACAACAGCAAGCGGCGAGCTGAAGCGAGGCGTAATCGCGTAATTGAAACGTAAAAGCCGAAGATGAAAATGACGGCCGGCTATATTGTGGCGACCCGCCGACTTATGCAGGCGCGCGACGATTTGTCCGCGGAGACTGCGAAGATGATTGCGCGCGCGATAAAGCGACGCTCCTCTGCATCGTAATAAGGCCCTCTCGAGATCTCGAAAATCGGCGACGGGCTTATTATTTTTCTAAATGCCGTTTTGCCGGCGCAAAGAGGGCCGAGAGCCTTTTCTTTTTTTTCTCGGAATTAAAAGTATCCACTTGAGGGAATGGACATATTGTTCTTGTTTTAAGAGCATAAATTACGGTTTATGATGTACAAAGACCTTTAGAATGAGATATTTACTGTAAATAGATGAGGTTACGAGATTAGAGAGGGGCTTTATCAAAGAGTTGCATTCATGAAGCCTTAAAAGATAGTGTATATATTTCAGCGCTTATAAACGAACATTTGACCCGACGAGTATTAGCTTACTTTTTATTTTTTCTACATTTTAGTCAGGTTTAAACTCCCTTATCGTAATATTTAAAAGGTAAAAGTAAAATGCACGCGCAGCACAATAATTTTTTTCCCGCAAAAGAAGTGACATTCAGCGTGCACTCATTGAACAACCAGAGAGCCGAATTAATTAGTATCCGTTATCGCGTCTCAGCGTCGGAAATTAATTCAAATAAACGCCGCATTAAAAAGAAAAAGGTTGAAAAAGTTTCCACTCGAGGAGCACTTTCGCCCCGCTCAAAGACACAATCGGCTCGCATTTAAAGAAAACCGCACGGAAATCCTTTCAATCCTCCGCGCGTATAGACGGCGAAACGAGAAACCCGCGGCCGCTTTAAAGGTATTACCAACTTGTCACTCGACACTGATACACTCGGCGCTGAATATTTCATATGTCCCCCGCGGGCCGCGCGGGATTGAATTTTATACATTCGTAATTACGGCGTCTCGCGTTCGATTAATGGTTCGGGTCGCTTATAGGCGCCGAGTAAACAGTCTAATGACCGCGGCGACTTTCTATATGGAAGCCTCTCAAAGCTGGGAAAACTGTTAATCGATGCACCTCGCGCGCTTTATTAAATTTATAAGGCATAAAAGGAGGATGAATCAGCAGGCGATGCGTCAACGAGAGAGAGAGAGACACCTTGTTTTTTTTCTCGCGGAAAAAAGAAGCGGATAAAAGCCGACCTTCAGACGCGAATGTAAGTCAAAATAAATGGGAGAGGCAGAGAGAGAGAGAGAGAGAGAGAGAGAGAGACGTCGCATTTTTTTTTCGCGCCGAGTAATAATAGTGGCTTTTTATGGATAGGTCGGTAACCGTGAAACTGATAAGTCGCGCTATCGCGCTCTGCACGTCGTCGTCGGCGTATCGAGGCGCGCTCGCGCGAGCATATTCGACGTTTCGCCGAGTGGGAAAAGAACACTCGCCGAATTACCGGGCGATATATTGCACATTTGCAAAACAAGTGCGCGATTGTTGCGAATCTACGGCGACGCTCGAGAGAGTCGCTCTTTCGCGGCGTCATTTTTTTGTCCCCGCTGCGTCAAAACAGTTCGTTAATTTAAGGAACGAATTGCAAATCTCGACTCGCACACTGGCGAATCGCCAAAATTCCGTTCTCCTGAAAAAAAAAGCGCAACGCGCAATGCCAGTGAAATCTTATCTGCCCCCGCGAGCTCGCAATTAAAAAAGGCAACTCTTTTTTTTCCCCCCAGTGCGCAATATAATTTCACAATTCAATTTATCTGCGGCGGACGACGAAACTCCGCGGCGGCAGAGGAAGGCCGAAACGAACGTGGTGTAAAGCAAAATGAAAAAAAATAGCCTCCTACTTGTAGCTGCGCTCGCTCATATCCCGAGCCTGCCTGGGAATCGGTCTCTGGATTTTCACTGGAGGATCAACGGAGATCACTGCGCGATCGGCCACATGTCGGCTCGCGTTCGTTCCTTACAGCAGAGGTTCGTGCGCGATGTGCGTCCACGCACCGCGGTGAGCGCCAACTGACTTTGGAGTGTTTACGACGCTTAGCTCCGCGCGCTCTCTCGCTCTCCCGGCTAGCCTACGCCGAGCGACTAGAGAGAGCGTCAGTGCCGGGGGACAGATGGACGCTCTCTCGGGAGCGCGGCTGACTTCGATAAGAAGGCTTCCCCGCTGGGAAGAACGCTCGGGAATTCGGGCTCCTTTTAGAAAGCGAGGCCGGAAACGGCAAATTTTCGGGAAAAGTAGACGGGCCGAGGAGAGGGGGGAGATTTTTGAGGAGAGGAGACAGTTTTCTGCGGTCCGATTTTTCGAACGTTTACGGCTGGTTCTCGTGAGAAATGTTGCTTCTCTCGGCGAGTCTTCGTTAAATTTATTAATGCATTTCAAAGATAGAAAATTTATAAAATAAAATTCTACTGAACCCTATTTCTCAACGCTTTTAGTTTTCCCTTTTTCTATTAGGCAATGCCATAGATACGATTTTAATACGTGTGGATAAGAGTTGCTTTTGGTGAAGCTGAATTTTCACCGACATTCCCAGATAGTAAAGAATTTGTAACTGCAAGTTTTAATGAATTAACATATCTTTATATCACGTGCAAAAACGTAAGGAGCTTCAGTACGCTGTGCGTGATTAATTGCATGTTTTGATTAGGTCTAATTCAACGAAATCTTGAATAATGATTTTTTGAGATTAAATTCGTAACTGTTCAAACAGATAACAGATAAATATTCGATTTATTTTACAACCGCTGAGTTTCGTAATGTATCGTAAAAAATATTTTAAATTGAATGTGTTAAATTTTAAATCGATAATACAAATATTTGAGATTCTAAAAACTTGAGCAAAGAATAATTTTCGGCGGGAATCCATTTGCCAACGATGAAACAATGTTAAATTGTTGTAATTTATCAAAATAAGTTACATAATAATGGTACTCTTCTGCAATTGCTACGTAATCCACGCACAATTAAAAAAAGATCCCAACAATTACATTTTCGTTTAATTACTTAATAACTATGTGTATTATAGCCGAAACAAAAGTGCCCAAATGTTGTCGTACGAAAGATCGCGAGCAATTAAATTGCGGCGAACGAAGTCGACTCCGCAATTTTTAGAATCGAGGCTTCAACCTCGCGAAGTTTAAGGCCGGCGATATTTGTAGATGCGGGCGCTGAGCGATCCATAATTAACGTGGATCTACGCGAAGTGCGTTATTGTTCTGGTCGTTATACCCGTGAGAATCAAGATGCGGCGTAATTACAGTAATGTGATAGCCGATAAAGAGAAAAATACCTTTTTTAGCAGAATTCGTAATTAAGTGCGCGCGCGGATTGCACTTTTCTTGCGCAGCGTTTCATGAAAAAAAAAGGAAAAAAAAACGGGAAAATTGAAATAATTGTTTCGCATTATACTTTATACTCGGCAACTTTGTGCGAGCATAGTTTTCAGCGAGTCTGTAACGTTCTCCGCGCATTTTTTTTTTTTTTTTTTTTTTTTCGTACACATGCTAAACACTGAATAAAGTGTAGTGACACAGAAGTTATTACGTAATGAAAGTTTACGTATACGTATACTCTCACATTTTACGCTTTGCGTATGCGTATTAACCGAGCTGAAAACTTTTTTATTCCGAACTGAATTCCTGGCTTTCGAACTCGCATTTGAATTCACGCCCAATGAGCATTACTTTGTATCAAAGCCAACCTTTGTCGTTTGCGCAATTTAATCACTGCTATTATCAGCTGCAATTATTAGTGTAATATATATTATAAGATCTAGTTTCGTGTACGCTTAATCATCTCGTTTGGTCTGCAGCCGTGAAGGATGTAAGCTAATAAAAAGCAAAACAAACTTCACAAAAAGAAATGTCGCGTATTTCATTTTCCTCTTCAAAGCAGCTTGTAAATTTTGCTCGCAATTAGCATGCGAAAACCAGTCCAAGGCGGAAAAATAGTTTACCCAATACACGAAAATTACTAATAAACGAAAAAAAAAAAAAAAAAAAAAAAAATTCATCACCTTGGCTCTCGAGCGAAGCCAGTATAGCCGTCGCTCTCTGCACTCTCGAACGATTTTCAAAGAATGACTGGGCACAAAATCAGTTTTCGAAGGCGCCAATTGGAAAGCTCTATATTTAGCGGGGGCACGCGGAGCTTGGTGTTCGCATTACCGCGCCGAGAGCCAACGAGAACCTCGTCGCTACACCTTACCTTTCTACCAGTCACCCGGGAACCCATATTCCTCTGTAACAAGTCCGAAATTCTGAATGCTCCCGCGAGCATTCCTCGGCCGCGGATATATAGAATCGAAGGCGAGGCGTCGGCCGCGCTCTCTCGCAAAGAAGAGAATAATATCTTAGGCGGTCGGAACTGCTTGAAACCAGAGATAGCTGGTTAAGACTCACCTGGCTCTCCGTCTTTCTCGTTCTCCCGGCTCTCTCTCTCTCTCGCGAGGGCAATTACACGGCGATCGCGCGGCGATCGTGTGTGTGTGTGCCATGCACCTCTCGGATTTTTCGCCGCTCACCGCGGTGCGTCGTCGGCGATAAGCCGCGGCTGATAAGCGACGAGTCGCGTGAGCTTTTCGACGCTCGCTTATTAGACACGCTGTCTGCCGCGCGGGTATATCTCCCCCGCAAGCGCTTCGACGTATATATACGTATACCCGCCGCGAGTTTCCGGCGAACTTGCGGAATTTTAATGTCGCGTAATCGTGTTGGGAGAGCTGCAAGATTCTTGGGAAGTTCGCTCTAATCTTGTTAATTACGGGATTGAAGTTTTAATAAGCTCCTCGGGTGCGTACGAGAGGACACCGGCGGCATTAAATTTATTAAAAGTTTTTTTATGCTTCGGCAATTTGATTCAATGAGGAAGGTTTTGTATATATATGTATTAAGAACGGCATTAAATTTATTAAAACTTTTGTCTCGATACATATTGCACTCGAGCTTATTGAAACTTTTTTAATTTACCAAAATTAATTCGAGCAAATTGTGTACTTCGAGCTGTCGAAGATATCGACTTAGAGAGGCCTTTATCAAACTTTATTGACCGAAGATAATAAAACTGCGCCGAAAGCTCCTTGCCTTGGCATTGCTCCGCATACACTAACAAAGTCGAAAGAAAGAAAAAACATCGTAAAAAGATTATTCCCGTCGCGAGCAGCTCGTGACTCGATATTCATCGCAGGTGAAGTCGACTCCTCCCCCGTCGCACCGACTCGCCGAGAGAGAATATCGCTGAGCCAATACACAAAAGGTGTATGCCTGACTGGAAGAAATCCTGTTCAATCTGGCTGATACCAATGCGGCTCGGCGAGAGCTCATTACTCATTCATTATACCCGACGTCGTCGCGCCGAATTTTACGTGAAAATCGCTCTTTTCGACGACCGAAAAGGTGCTAAAAGCGCTCTAATCGCCGCGGCGTGCGTTCCGGTGAGAAAAGAGAAGGTACACATTGCGTCGCGGCTGCCTTAATTATACAGTATACGGCGCTGTGCCCTTTGCTCAACTTCGCAATCGAATGACGGCGGAAAACAAGCGGAGCCTGGCTTTGAAGGAAAGTTTATTCGGGTATATGTATACGCGGCGTAACTCGATTGCTCTCGATATGCGCCCGCGCGAAATTCTTTGCTGCGACGGCGGAAACTTCGACTACCCGAGGGGTACTTCGAGACATTGCACACAACTTGTTGAGTCGATCCGAGTCTTTTTTCCGTAAACAAAAATTAGATACAACTCGCGCTCGCGGAGTTTTCTGCTAAATGAAAATTTTATTTATTCAGGACTCGCTGCGAGCTGAAATGTCGCGATCAATCGCTTGTTAGTTATTCAAATGCGTATTGTTGCGAGGTTTGTTTAATTTGAAAGAAGGTTACAGGTATGTATATGTATCTGGTATTTGTAATCTGATAAAAAAAGTTTGTTGAAATTGTTGGATCAGTTTCACCAATATATGTAACTAAACTTAATTGAACTTTTAATCTAGTAAAAGCTACGTTCGACTATAGTTTTTAGAGTAAACTTTTCTTATCTGAAAGGAATTTTTATTTAAACTTCATTTGAATCTCCTCTCATTAAATATACTGAAATCAATAAATTCGCATAAAAATTTTTGACTTTCACCCAAATATAATATTAAAGCTGCCTCAGTTCACTAATCTTAACAATAAACAATCCTCCTCTTCATCGCGGATTCTCTCAGTATCGAAAAACGTGGCTCCCTGCCCACACACCATCTTTCGCCAAATAAAATCCCCGCACCGATGCTCGAAACGATCAACCAACAAAATTTTAAAAATATAAACCAACCACCTCGACGAAAAACAGTTCGAAGCTGCTTTGCGCAAAAAAAATTTATATCAGAGCTGCCCAGCGTCCCGATCGTATCCCCGTGCGGGGACTTTTATCTCGCCGCGGCGAAGCCACGTCAATAAGCCGCCTGCACGCGCTGTTTACCTTGAGCGGAGGTGCAAGAATGCAATTTGCTGACGGCGAAGGTCGAGATGAGGCTTTCTAAAATCGATCGCAATGCCGATTAGAGGCGCCCCGAGCGACCTGCGCGACTTTTTCGAGAGCTTCGAGGAAGCTTTAGGAAGAAAAAGCTGATCAAGTTCAATCATACGTTGCCGCCGAGAAACAAACGTCGACGATGGACGGAGCTTTTAAAATGACTCTTTGCGTTAAGCTTCTCGAGAGAACTTTCCGTCGAAACTTTTACGCTGATGCTCGACGATTTTTTTTTTTAGCGATTTAGCTTCTCGATTTATATCGTTGATTCAAATGCTCTGTATTTGTCGAGCTCATAGGATGTTATCGACCCTAGAAACAATTATCTGCTTTCATCTTCTACACTGTGTTTTAGTGGATTTCTGCACGCATGAGTGAATTGAAAACTGGATAAGACTAGATAAGTTTCCACATTCCTAAGAAAAAATAAAATACCACACCGAGACCTTTCACATTTTTTTCTCTCATTACTTTGATTATCTAATCTTTTCTTTCTAAAGAAACATTTTCTTGACTTGCCCCGACTGCGACACTCACGCTTTTCTACAGATAATAACAAACTAATCGCTTTGTTGATTCGTATCCGGATTTTTCAGGCGTACAATTGAATTTCAAGCGTTAAAACTTTCAAATGACAAGCTAAAGGTTTAAATAAACGGCTGCGGGCTTGTTATTGAACCGTAAGTAATTATAGCTCGCCGCGCCATCGTTTCTCTCGGCAATAATAATTGTTCCCCGCCGACACCGATAATCCGTCTGCAAAATTGCTTAATTTTCCTCCTGGTTTCACTCGCGAAAATACAAAACCTTTTTCAATCCTATCCGCCTTCGAAGAAAAAGAAGGCGCCACGCCGTGTTTTTGCACGTATACGACGAAGATTAACAGAGTAGAGCTGTATCGATTTTCGTGACACGTGAAATTATACCGGGGAGCCGAGAGCTGCTCGAATAAAATTTGCCGCAGCTTCGTCGCGGGTTCAGAGCGGCATTCAATCGTTGCACGTGTGAACTTGCATTTTCTCTGCTGCATTATTCCGGATTGGCTATTGTCCCTTTTTCAATCCATGTATACATAGGTTCGCAGCGAAACGCCAGAGAAAAGGAATATTTTTAGTAATCACCACTAATAGGAATGTCAACGCGCTAAGCACTCTGCTTTTATTTCTGGATATATTAGTGAGTATTTTTTGGTTTGCGATTCTTGGATTTGAAGTGGATTTTGTTGGGATTGATGGGAGAAACTAAAAATAGGGTATAAAGATCTGCGAGTTTGATATTCTTCAATCTAGAAAATTGTAAGGTCAGCTGTGCAAGCTTAACGTCATTTGTTGCTCAAGAAAGTTGTCGGGTGCCAAGTATTCCTCGAGATATAGATTGAATTCGTTGAACTAGAAAATTATCCGAACGCTTTCATATATAAATCGCTGACACTGATCTTTAGTATTAATGGGAATCTACCGTCCGACTTGCCACGTTAAAGTATCAGTAATTATGAAAAATGTTTCATCAAAACGGCCTCTATTTTTCCCTTGTTTGAGAAATTTAGCCAAATTGTGCTATAAAATTTCAAAAATTATATGTCTATAAATTTCTTTATTTCTAGATAATCCATTAATTTTCACACATTTTTTTTACGAAATCGTAATTTTCCATTTCCCTCTCTTATCAAAAGATTAATAGCCTTCGGTCTAATCTCCGAAACAAAAATATTAAGAAATTTCTGCCCCTTCGCCTCAACTCTATCGTTATACGAGCCTGAAATTTGAAAAAGTTCGACCCTGTGCCTAAATCCACAAATCAGCCCGTTCTTTCCCCCCCGGCACCTCGGAAGCTCGCACCCCTCGGAAAAGCACGACCCAAACACGCGCTCCTCCGTCCATCGCCACCCTCTAACCTTAATTTTCCGCTCTCGTTGCGGCTCGGGGCGCTGCGATCGACATCAGCAGCCCTCGAAAAAAAAAAGTAGGAGGTGGAGGAGAGGAAAAAAGAAAAGCATATCAGATAGACTCACCCTTGGCTCTCTCAACTTAAGTCTCAGCAGGCCTTAGAGCGAGCGGGTCGAGGGTCGGTCGCCGGAGTCACGCGCGCCGCATCCTCCAATCCAGTGGGCGAAAGAAGACGGCGAAAAACAGGCGGCTGCGGTGGGTGTCGATGAGAGAGAAAGAGAGAGAAGTGAGAGAGAGAGAGAAAGAGATAGAGAGAAAGAGAGAGAGAAAGAGAAAGAGAGGGGAGTCAGCGCGGGCCCCGGCAGCTCGTCCTTGTCAGCAGCGGCATCGTCCCCCTGTGTGCAGGCATAGAGAGAGAGTCGGGATTAGTGTGCTGCCTGCGCCAGCGCCGCGGCGTCACGTGAGACAGACGAGAGAGAGCTTGCAGCTCGAGCTTTTCCCCTTGCCAGCGGCTATAGGAAAATCGCGGCGCGCTCGATAACGCTCGAGCTCTCTCTCTCTCTCTCTCACACTCGTCGGGGTAGCCCCGCGCGTATATATTCCGAATAATGCATGCGCTTGTTGCTATTTTTGCGCCTCGGACTAACGCGAGGACTGAGGACAGTGTCGATGAGCTTCCGAAGCTCTCGGAACACCTCTCGCGGCCTTGACCCGCGGCTCAGCTCGACTTTTTTTTTCCAAATTCCCCGCGCCGGGAGTGAGAGAGAGAGAGAGAGAGAGAGAGAAACTTTTCACACGCGAGCCGATGCTCCTCGTCGCGATTAGTATGTCACGACCTTCTCACGAGACGGCTTAGCCTCCCGGAGAGCTTTTCGCCGATCTTTTGCACGCCACGCGCCGGGAGAGTCGAAAGGTCGGCTCGCTCATATATACATTTTTACGTCGCGACACGTTTTTTTAAAATAGCAGCCTGGATTTCAATTTCCGCACGGATCCGATAAGCCTCGATCCTGTCCGGAATCGTTCGATTCCTCGTCGCGACCCGCGACAGGCCGCGAAAAGCTCGCCGTGCACGGAATCTCATTAAGCCGGTGCGCGAGCGAGCCTGACAGGGCAATTTAAAGAGCCCAGCGGCATTTATATCCGCACCGACGATACTCGTGCGAAATCGCTGCAGCCATCCAGCCTCGGATCGATCTCGCGCCGGAAAATCCGTCGGCCAAGGGAAAAACTCAGCGTGCGCTCTGGCGTCTACAGCCTCTTCCCCATCGCGCGAGGTGCCCGAGGATTCGAAAAAGGCACACACTCGACGGTAAAAGAACCAACACCGGGGAAGCAAAAAAATAGGGAAAAAGCGAACGTACCGGCTCGTCTAGTGTTACCCAAGGACGACGTGGAGGAGCAGCGGTTGGCCAGGCTTGCCGAGCAGCAGGAGCAGAGACATGGAGGCCTTCGGCGCGCGTGTCCGCGGAGTACGCGAGACTGCTGCCTGTAGGCGGCGGCGGCGGCGGCGGCGGCTCTCTCTCTCTCTCTCTCTCTCTCTCGGCGCTGGGTATTGATCTTTCCCCCCGCGTGGATGGGGCGCGTGCGACGCGCCGCCGGAGCCCCCGGAGCTTCCTCTCTCTCCCTCTCACTCACTCGGCCGCCCCCCCCAGCCAGAGTTTTCGCCGAGCTTTCACTGAATTTCGGATGCGTTGACTTTGCCACTGTGCGGGAGCTCCTTTGCCAGCGCGGCGTGCTGCAGCCTTACTACTGACTCGGAGCGGACCGCGATCGTTGTGCAACCGATCGAGGATTAATCGCCGGGTCGGACAAGGCCGCGAGTCGACGGAGATTCGCCGCGCGGGCCTGGAGGGTCGCGAAAGAGTTCGGCGCGGCTGAGGGAAATCGTTACATTTTTATGACGCGGCTTTTTATGGACGGGGAGGGTGTCCTAAAGACGGCAATTTTGACCTTCGCAAGGAGTTACGGATCCTTGTAGTTTTTATTTTGCACTGATTTTATACTTAAACGGGTCTGAGGGTTTAGAAAAGGCTGCGACGGAAAAAAATTAAATCTCGTTAATTTCTTTTTTTATAATATCAAATTTTTATACATTGTTGAAGGGTTGTTACGTTCTTCCCTTTCGTTATTGATATTTTTTATACGCTCCCTTATTATTTTTCTGCGCGACTTGACGCTAAATTTATCGCCAGGCAAATAAATATGCTGCTACACTGTGTGTAACTGAATCTTTATAATTTTATAAACCCAAGTTTCGCGTGGCAAAGAAATCAAATAAAGTCTCGCCTGAAATTTTTTGCGGCGAAGCTCCGAAACAGTTCGGAGTATGAAATATTTACGGAATATCAATTGTAGCGGATCAACCCAACAAATGCTCTGGATTCAAGTTTCGAAGAATAATGCTGCGGTATAAATTCGGATTGTAAAAAATAAAAACTGCAGAGACAAAAATTGTTCGTGCTACTCCGTAATTAGGCAATATCTAGCTTTCGGACCCAGTGAGCTTCTCAATGCGCGATAGGCATCTATCGATTTTAATTGATCGTCTCCAAGCACGTATTCATGCGAGCTCCGGAGACCAACTGGATTTCAATATATCTCGTTATTGGTTCAAAAATGCTCAATTTCGAGCGTCAAGATTCGCTTTTAAATTGCACTCTTTTGAATGCAATTTATTCGATTCGATTGCTCTCGTCTGCTTTGAGAGGGGGAGAAAAAAAAATCGAAAACCTGTAACGCAAAGCCTTCGCTGCCTTGTTATCTATAAAACGACGTTGAAAAACAAAAAGCTCAAAATCCGATTGTAAGCCGAGGAAAAAATTCATTTGAACGAGTGGTGTGCATCTCGAAAGTGCATCGCTTAATAGACCTGGGGGGAAAAAAAAATCGACGTCCAACATAAATAGAATGTCGAAATATACGATGTTCAATCGAGGATCCCATCCCCTATCCGTTAACGGATCAATGAAAATTACACGCGCGCCAACTCGGGGCCGACGGACGAACCGACGAGGCGCAGCCACTGTGTGTGTATATATTTGGAATTTGCGGTACGCAGAAAGAGAGAATGATAAGCCGCTTGTCATTTGTCTGCTTTGGGAGCAGAGGGGGTGGACGAATGAGCTCGGCGGCTTTTTTTCTCGCTTTGTGGAGCCGACTTTGATAAAGGGGAAAGGACACGGCGACGGCGGGCGGCTGTCTGCCGGTCGCGGCGCTGCGTCAACGATTTTCAAATTACAGGACAAGAACCGACGTCCGACGGCTTTTTCAGCTGCTCTCTGCCTTTCAACTTGAGATTATTTGCGATGAAGATGGAAGGAGCTCTTTTCACGCGGGCTTTTTTCATTAGGCAACTCGGCGCGAGCGGATTTGTGGAAAAGACTGGGTGCTCTGCGGTCTATTAATAGCCGCTTTAGTTCTTTGAATAAATGACTATTATGTCGATATTGATCTTAGAATTAATGCACTTTAGATTAATAATTCATTAATGACCTGCTTGTCGTAGTCTACTTGCCTCGGAGGCGAAAAAAAATTCTTGGTTGTCGCAAGATATTCCTCACGAGGAGAAAAAGCTTCTTAGCAACAGCCCCAACATTTCAGAGATCTATAATACGCGGTTTCCCGTCAAATAAAATGTAATCGATTTATCTGTTATAGATAAGTTCCAAATAAACCAAAAGTTTCAGACTTTATATTATAATTCTGCATCAGCTGCAGCAACTAATAAAGATAATGTATATCATGTAAAGATAAGTTATCTTTGGTGGTAAGTACTCTCGGTCGGTAATATAGACGTTCTACTTATTGATTGGTCATTTTCTAGAACTGTGCCAGTAGATGTCTCCTCGTTGCGGTCAGGCGAAGCGGTTCCTTACTTTTCAACATTCATTCAACATTAAAAGTTTTTATCTACTAAAATAATTATTAAACTCGAGCGAATATTTTATAAAGTTTTACAAAGTATTTTTTATCTTTGCGCTCATAGATTAGAAAGTAGAATTTTTTAACGGGCTATTATTAACTTTTCTACCCTTTTCCTTTAATCACAGATTTAATTCTAAAATTAACGTTAAATTTTAAATTCGACGTAACGGCCGCTCCACTCTCACGTCTTACGAAATTTTTTAGCACAATCACACGATATCGTACAAAAATCTACTAATGCGCAATAATTACACTTAAAATATAATTCCCAACGGCTTATTTGACACGAGCAATTTTAGCACCTACTCGTACCACAAATCCAAGGCAAAATTCTTCAACGCCTCCCAGCCCATCGCCTATTCCTTCTTAGCAAAAAGCGCATCGTCATCGGAGCCGCGCGTGCACATCTCGAAAAGAAAAGGGGCCCCGTCCAATTTAGTCGTCGAGATGGCTTATCTACTCGTCGCCTCGGTCATCCGGAGGCCCGAAAATTGCCGGAGTTAAAAAGTCTCACCCAGAAGATCCTCGAGCTGTCAGAATCGTCAGCTCCCGTCATCGTTACCTCCTCCTCCGGGGCCCCTCTGCCGTCTTAGAAAAATAAGGGGACCCAGGTGAAAAAATAACACGGAAGCGGGGCCGCGAATATCAGATAAGGAGATAAGGCCTTTCTTCGGGGCCCCGGGGGAATTAAGATAAGCCGAGAGGCGCAGGAAGGCGGAGGAGAGCGAGAGAGCAAATAGCGCGGCCGCGGAGGTATTTGACCACCGAACAAATCGACGCTCCCTTTTTCGCCTCGGCGACACTTCAAACATTCGCAAGCGGGGCTTAACGACCAGAAAACACAAGCCGTGGCTTCGACACGTGTATTAACTGCCTAGCTTTCCTCCAAGGCCTCCTTTTCCTCGTTTTTCGGTCCGCGGAGAGAAAGATAAGCACGGATATGTCTTATCTCGGTGTTACTGCATTGCAATTACGCGCCGCGCGCAAATAGTCGGTACATTTATAGCGAGGGATTTTTTTTTTCACCTCAGCGGCTCGCGTTGCTTTACTATAGGCGGGGTGATGGGGGATTTTCTTGCCGCGCTTGTTTACGACGAGAGAAATGCACTTCTACGGCGTGTTTACGATATTTTCCAAATGTAAATTACCTCCGAGGATGATGGCTGTTTAATTAATTGATGTATACTTGGTCGGTTGTATCACATTGCAATTGTAAGATTTTTCTCAATTCTTCGGGATAGCGAGCGGTTGTATATTTTTAATAAAATTAACTAAATATACAGAACGGACGAATAAATCCTATTGTGTAAATAAACAAAGATATAATCCTTTTTGGAGATTTTCCCTCGACGAAGGATATCCCAGCAAAATTAGATTAACGATTACGTTAACCGAAAGCAGACAGGGCATCCAGTCAATTCTCGTTCCCGGAAAATCCGTCGAACCGCCAGCAGGACGTCTCTGCGGCTGAGCTGCTGTTTGCTCTGCACTTGCCCGGAACGCCGTTCGACGCCGCTGAGACGGGAGGCGCAGAGCAGAGAGGAACGTCCAAAAATCCCCGTGACGTTTTTCCAGCGGATTTGGCAAATATTGACAGCCGTGCCGCGGAGTCCTTTTTCGAAAATTTCCCCGCGAGAACAGGACACACATATACATATATATTCCAGGTAGGCAGAGAGAGAGAGAGAGAGAGAGAGAGAGAGAGATCCACGGGAGTGTTAATTGTTTATTTATGACGGGTGCTCGCTGTCGATGCGTGACGGTATATAACCGTTCCCACGACCTTTTAAGGCGAGCGGAGAGGATTAAGCAACGCGATGTCGCTTTGATAGCGATGCTAATGCGCCCCCGAGGTTTATCGCCTACTATTAAGCGCTAATTTCGCGCTCGAAAAAAAAAGCTGTCGACAAATGAATAAAAGATGAAAAGAACAATGTTTCCGCCTGTTTTCATATCGGTTTTATGGGGGGCATCGGGAATCGAGCGTGTTCGCGCGGCGATGACGACACTGCGGGTTTCGACTGTGAAAAGCTACGCGATTTACGTCATGCAATTTGGGATTTGTTTATCGTAGCCGCGATTTTATTGATAATTTCGCGTATATCTGTATTCAGATGCAAATGAATTGAGAGCGATAAATGTCGTCCGAAACTTTCTATCAATAAAATCGAAATGTTAAGTGGAGTGATAATGCAGTAATATTAAATTATGGGGTCATTCGAGTATTACAGTTATTAATAAACGGCGGAATGCAAGCGCCTTTTTTAATCCAGAAAACTATGTGGTTCGTTAATTTTATGCCGTAGAACCAGATAATTTTACGGTGATAAATTGTAGAATTAGATATTTTTAGTGTTGAAAAAATGGCTCTTTTACCCGGCGAGGCTATATTTATAAATTCATAAAATAACTACTGGATTTTATAACAAACTTTAGCTTTTTTTTGCAAACGACTGTCTCGGCGGTCTAAGTGGACGTTTGCGCAACCAGTTATGCGTGGCGCATTAAAGAAACTACGCAAACAAGATAGTTTGTAGCGCTTTTTTTCATCATTTAAACCTTAAATAATTGCAACGTCTTCGAAAAGCGGCAAAAAACTAAGCTAAATATTTGTGCTGCTTCCAATAAAGACGCAAAATTATTCGATGTTTAAAAGTCTTGTTAAAATTTTATTGTGAGAGGTTCGAATAATTTTTTATCCTAGGAATTTTAATTTTTCAAGCAACTTTGAAATACTTTGCATCATAACGATATCGCAAATTAATACATAAATACCGAGCAAAACTCCGTTTTTTTTTCACAATAATCAGATAGAAAAAACTTAACGAAGTCGTCGAACGAACTAAACTAAAAAAAAATGTACGTTTCTCATCCCGAAAAATCATCTAGAGCAGCATTCCGCGAAACAAAAGCAGCTTTCTTAGGCGATCGAGCGCAGGAATGCAGGAGCAAAAAGCCGAGCTCCAGCATTGGCATCTTCGCAACCGAGAGGAGCATCAGCAGCAACAGCAGCAGCAGCAGCTCCGCCTGACACGCCGAGGCGGATTCGGCAGATCTCGTCGGAATCGCGCTTCGGATATCGGATTCCCCGCTCTCGGGGGGCGCCAGCGGATTCTAATGGGTCTCACGCTGCCGCGCGCAGGAATTCCGGGCCCGTTGCGAAACGGGGCCCCGTGTCACAACAGGGGCCCCTAACGCGAGCGGACGGCTGCCCTCGCGAAATATCGGCTCGAATATCGAGCCCCGCCGATCGTTATAATCCCCCCGGGATTGGTAAGTATATTACGGTGTGGCATAATTTTTGGAGGGCGCATTGCGGTATAACGGAGGAGGCGTAATCCGATATCGAGGATAGGGGATCGGTGTTGCTCCTCGATATTCGTACCGATAGCGCCGGATCGTTTAGTCTGCTCGCTCGTCCGCGCTTAATGGACTAGTGGTACTTAGGCAAATTTTCTTAATGGGTTTCGGGGGGCTTAGCCGGTGACAGTCGGACGTTTTAATAAAGTACCTGACGGTTGACGAAGCGCCGATGGACGGCTGCTTGGGAAATGATTGATTTGCGCAACCTGTCGTTACTTCGTAATTTCGGATACTTAACGCGTTGATTGTTCCTTACAACCGTGAAATCTGGCCCTTGAAGTGTCCTCTCGAATTTATTCCGATTGAACGTTTTCGACGAAAATATTTACAAAGACACGAGGCCGTACGACGCTGTTGATTTCAATTGCACGAATTGGAAATTTTAGCGTTAAACGCTCTCGGTATGAGAAAAACTGCCAGTCACCCGCAACGCTCGACTGAAAAAAAAACAAGACCGCCCGAATTAACTGTTTATCCGTAATACCCAAGATAAGCGAAAGCAATTTTCCACTTTCCACCTACAGCACCCGAGATTATCCCACCTCATAATTATCAGGCAGAACAATAGAAATACCCCGAGCAAAAACCGTCCCGAGAAAGTTCACACCGAGCGACCCATCGGCTCTCTCATTGGCCTCATCGGTTCTTTAGTTCCCACACCGAGTCAGGAGCCGAATCAAAAAGCGAAGCTTTGACATCCGAAATTGGTAGAGATCCCCGGCGGACAATGCTAGTGGGAGGCGGCGCTCTAACCCTTGAGCGCCGCTCACAATGGGGCCCACTTACGCGCCTCTGCGCGCCGAGTCATCGTGTAACGGGCAATCAGTGCGCCGATTCCAGAGCCGGCTCTCCGGCGCGGCTTTAAGCGCCGGACCGCGCTAATGCGCGAGAGAGAGAGACGTGTGCTTTTAGATAATCGAGAGCGGATCTGCCGGCGCGCTTCCAGTTCTGCATCTTCATCCAATTAATGGCCCCGATGGGAAAAGGACGTGTCGATCGTTATTAATTTGATGGGTAATGGATTTTCTGAATGGTGATAAAATCGGCTTTTTGCGACGCGGGCCTTGTATTTTTGTTTCGAATCGAAAAGCTATTCAAATTTAATTAGAACTGCACGACGGGTTTATATTTTTAAATGGCTTGAATTAAGGACTTAATTAAGATCCGCTAAAAGTAATTGGATTTATACATTGAACTCGTATACATTTGACTTTATGCGGAAACGCTGTTAGGGAAATTACTAAAATGTACTTTGAAATCTTATACATTTTATAAATGTTTATTCGTATTATCAATGCGCATATAAAATTTAATGATATTTATTTCATTTGTATTAAACGCGATCTTTTAATACTCGACGTGCCCCACTTATTTGGATAAAATGTGTCTATTTTAATTAATATACACAATAAAATCGACCGATCGACAAATAGTATAATAAAAAAAAGACGAGCAAAAAGAAGTCTAATCCAAGAGAAGATCGATGTTACATCACTATCAGTATATACACAAAAACGTCACCCGGCGGAGAGGCCGAAGTCGTCACAATTCCCGGCACTCGTTTCGACATCTCTCTATAATAAAGCTCTCTCCTCGCGTCGACGCTCACCTCTCGGTGTCCCCGAGCGCGCGGGCCACTCGACGTCGACACGTCGCTCCTCATACCCGTAGGCCCGGGGGAACCGAGTTTATTTGTCATTCTCGTCGCGTACCGACGATTAATCGCCTCTCTGACATCTCGCGGCCTAAACAAAGGCGGCCCCGCGAGAGGCAGGCAGGCGCGCGCGCGCGCTCTCGAGCCTCTTTTCTCAGGGAAGTTGCAGATGCGCCGCCGGCCGAAAAAGTGGCCGATCGCCCGCGCGAGCGAGAGAGAGAGAGAGAGAGAGAGAGCTTATAGCCGGTCGAGTGTTTAAGCGCTCGTACAAATAGAATACAAAGCGCCGTTCAAACAGCGGCTAAAAGGTTTGAGTTGTAACGCGCTCGAATGCTCCGCACACAGGCAAACAGATATACGAGGGGGGGAGGACGAGGAGCGATCGCTGGACCGGCTGCTGCGAGGTCCGCGAGTCTTCCGGCAGCGAGTCGAGCAGCGAGCGGTTTGATGCAGCTTCGTTCGCTCTGATCGACGCCATTTTAGTACCGTCGAATGTTGCGTCACGCAGTTTCTTTTTTTTTCTTTTTTTTCTTTTTTTTTTTTTTTTTTTTTTTAACAAGCAGAAGAAAGTTTTGAATTGAAAAAGAACGGCTTTCGAACGAAACCGTGTTTCGCGGGGAAATATAATATTTTTGTTTTTTCGTCTTTGAAAAGCTTCGGCTAAGTCGAGGACGTTATTCATGCATGAGTTGGTCAATATGACGCTACTCTAAATACTTAAGTATATCATGAACCATTAGAAAATTAAGCAGGAAGTGTTTGCATTTGTGAAACGGGATAATCCGGTCCATACAAGAGGGTATTGTTAGCGAGATTAAGGAGGTAAGAACTCTCTCGGTAACAGGTAAACTAGAACGAAAAGAAAGATGCTTAAGAATACAAATAGAAAAAACTCCTCATACCTAACCGTATATTTTACCTCCAAATAAGCTTTAAATAAACAAACGTCTATACAATTTAATACCGAAAATGTAACACAACAACATTATCGAATTATCGAGGTCCATTCTCACGACACTCGATAAAACCCCGATCAATAACCCTCAAACGAGCCTCACCCCAAGTGCCCGCGTCGCGAATCCAAGCGCCGCGTGCATAACTCGCAATCGGCTCTCGCTCCTCCGTATCCTCCGGCCCAGCCGCCTTCCCGGAAACCGGGAAAAAGCCTCCTCTCGAAGCGTAACGGGGGAGGAGGGGATGAATGCCCTCTGCCTCGCGCGAGTGACAACTTCATGGCTGCGCACCTCAGGTAGACCCCATGGGGCCGCCGCCGCCGCCGCCGCCTTAACCGACCGTGCATCCGTCCCATTACCCCGCGACGCGCCCCACCTGGCCTATGACAAATTCAAAAATATTTGCGGCCCCCGGACATTATGTCGGGACCCGCTCACGCCAGCCTTTGTCGACGAGAGAGGACCCGTGGGCATTTTCGCCGTTCGCTCTTTTTCGATCCCCACGTAGAATGCCGTGGTCCGTCGTACGCCCCGGACTAACGAGATTGTTTCATTTTCCTTCTGCGAGCTGACTGCACGAGGTGGAGGACTTGCCTGGGTGGAAAAAGACTAAAATAAATATATAATACGTGCTTTCAGTTTCTTTGAGGTGGGGAACTTGCTTGTATAGAAAAACACTAAAATAAATAGGTGCTTCAAGAATAACTTCACAACGCACGACAACCCCCTAAATTTAATACAACCTTTTGCATATTAATCCATAATATATCACTATAATGAAATGAAAGGCAAATTTACAACATCTAATAGTGTAATTAGGAAAAAGATAATACAAATACCACAAAGAAACAAAACAGTAAGCAAAAAGAATAGTTATATTAAGGCTATAAGTGTATTTAATGAGCTCCCGAATGAACTAAAGACGTTAAACAAAAACAATACAACTAAACGAAAATTAAAGGAGTGGATAAGGTTGAATGAATAAATGCGCGAAAATGTTACGTTCATAGTAGAAAAAATATATATATATATAATTATACTAAAGCAACTCTACATTTAGAACAAATTGTATTAGGCTAAATATTAAATAGTTAGTTTTAGTTAGATAAGATTTTAGTTTATAAGTTACACCAGTCCTGCCAACAGGTATCTATGTATACCTCTGTGGGATTTTACAGGTGTATTGCAACTTGTTATATTTGTAATTCACTACTGCAAATTATTCTGGTCAATAAAGTTATTCAAGTTTCCTTGTCTGGATTTTTCAGTGGCTAGTTAATTTATAAATATTGTTTTTTATAAATAATTTTTTTTTTTTAAGAATATATATACTCTTTGTAATCTTCTTTACGTAATGTATTTATACAAAATGCGTTAAATATTCATCAAATACACCTTAGCGTTAATAACCAGTATTACATAAAACTAAGAAAACATTTCTAAACAAGTTGTTTTCTCCTTCTTTGAAAAAGCATCACGCACTTATGTCAATAACGAGTACCCCGATCCTCTCTCTCTCTCTCTCTCCCGGCATCCGTCCGTCCCGCCTCCAAAATTGAAAACTCGGCGTATAACCTGTCGTCCAGGCACGAAGCCTCTCACTCTCGGGCGACTTAAAGAGGCAAAATAGCCGGTGTGCCGTCTGGCGCGATGATGATCCTTTCGGCTCGGCCAATAATTTGCCGTGCAGTCGACGAGAGAGAGAGCGGCGGTAGGTAAATCGATTGGCGTCTACCCCCGAAAAAGATCGTCCCGCCGCCGTCGCCGCAGGGATAATTATCGGCAGCAGCCAGCCAGCCAGCTCCGCTGCCGCTCGCTGCTTTTTTGCAGAAAGGAGCGTGCGAAATCGCTAATAATTTTGCGCCGACTCTCTCATCCTCTCCGCTCCGCGTCGCGCGCGGACACGTTAATCTGTCAGGCGCTAGAAAACCAATAAGGAACGAGTCTGGCCTTAGGCTGCTTTCTGCGGAGTTACGGCGCTTGTGAACGTCTTGTTTGGAGGCGTCGCTTTATTTAAATCAGGTAGAAAATTACACAATCGTAATTATGAATGATAGAACTAGCTTCGGGATACCCTTTTACGTAATACCTTTAATCGAATCCAGTATATATTTAAAACGAAAGTATTTCTATAATTAGAAGCAATAATATATCGAAAAATCCAGCCTCAAAGTCAGCGGTGGGTGAAATCGTGTGCTGCGACCAGTGACAAATTCTCGGCTCTCCCGCGAGAATTATGCCTCGAAAAGTTGATAAATCGCGTCCGCGGCCGTATCTAACGATAATTGCCCGCGAAAAAGGAGGAGAGATAGCTCCGGCGATGATTTATACCGATCGGCGCAGCAGCAGCAGCAGCTCTCTCTCTCTCTCTCGCGGGTGGCCGCGCGCGGGGAGCGAAGGAAAGAAAAGGAGAGGAGAAGGAAGAAGAAGCGAGAGAGAGAGAGAGAGGCACGCAAAAGAAAGAAGCGCCTATTCCTAGAGCCTCTCCTCTGATTTTCCATGCCACGTCGCGCGCGGGTGGCCACTTCGATTTTGGCGAACGCATCACGCCCCCCGAACGTCCTTCCTTTACACTTACTCATCTTCCGGTCCCGAGCTTTTTCCTGCAAATCACGGCGCCCTAAGAAACCTTCCTCGGCTTTTTCTCCCGAAACACACCGAGAGTCCGAGAAATAAAGGAAAACTCGCGGGCGCTCGACGATAAATGGAGCTCTCGGGAGGGGGGGGGGGGGGGGGGAAGCGGAGAGAAACGGCGAGCGATTACGCCGTGATTTATCCGGCGCTTTGACTAATTAGAGGACAATATGCCCGAGACAATGTTGCGCGGGCACGAAGCGCTTAAATCACCGGGCGATATAATTGTGCGGACGCCCGCGGCTCTCTCTCTCTCTCTCCGAATAATCCGAGGCGAATCGCGACAGGAACGGGAGAAGGAGGTGGAGGAGGAGGAGGCAGTCCGTTAATCCGGCGGATTAGCCCGGTCTCCTTTTTTGCGCGAGCGATCGCCGAGATGCCACCCACGATCGATTCATTAGCGCGCGGCAGGGCGCGCCCTTACGCCACCATCAATATCCGAGCGAATAACCGCGCGCTCCCGCTTCCCGCTGGCCATAGGGGCCCTATATCTCCCCGAGCTTTATATGGGGCTACGGAGCGGAGTTGCGTCGTGCTGTCCCAACCCCCCGGCCACCTTCGGAATATTAATTTTTTTAATTATCGCACCGAGCGCTGCACACCGTGTGAAGACGAGCTTCGGAGCTATTTTTCGCAGTCCGTCGAAACTATTTTTCTGAGGGGATATTTCGAAGGTTTTTTACGCGATATCCTTATACCGGGAAGACAAACTTTTGAAAAAATTAATTGGACTGTCAGGCGCAAGATTTTTTAGGGGCCGCGCTGCATCTTTGTATATCCTTTTTCTAGAATCTTAAAACCGCAAACCACGGCAAAAAACGCGGCAATCTAATTACCGAATGAAAAGCTAAACAATTTCAACGCGTCACGGCAGAAATAGTCCCATAAAACCCGGCTTAGAAGGCCTGGGAGGGAAAGAGCAAAAGGAAGGCATAGGAGCCGGCAGAAAAAAGTGGCACACTCAACGCTCTCGGGCGCGCTGCGTCGAAGCCTCGCGCGGAACGCCGAGGAGTCGTAAAGAGCCGCGCGCGGAGGCACTGATTCATCGTTCGCCTGCGCCGATCGGCGCTACTAATTAACGGAGCGATCCGGTTCTGCCTCTCTCTCTCTCTCGCGCGCGCGCGAGCAACCAGCTGCCTCCCGCGAAAGCGCGATCATCATCATCCCTCGAGCGGAGCTCCTCGAGCCTGTATAGCTGGGAATTTTACGCGCCGGCGATAATTTGTATTTAATTTGCGAATTTTTATCGCCTAATGACATTCCCCGCGGCCGGTGGTCGCTCCCCGATGCCCGAGAGCTAAATATACACTGATCGCCGCTGGATCGACTTTTCTTTTGTAAGTTCGAGGAAAAAAGCTCGTGGATGCCTGAGAGAGAGAGAGAGAGAGAGATCTGGAAATTTCTAAACTAAATCGCGCGAGTTCTGGGAGAATGACGGGAAGTGTATTTTTTTTTTTTAAGAATCGTTGATGCGTTGCGTAATTTCAAACTTTAAACAACTGAAAACTTTTAATGAAAGTAGGAATCTTCTTGCGAAAATTTGTTGACTATACATTTTTAGAAGAATCCATCGGTTTGAATAGTAAAATAGTATAATGAAATATAATTGAGCGTTACACTATTAAAATAATCGTTCTAAAACCCATCTTTACAACTCCGTATCATTAATTAACCACTAGATATTTAACACGCTCCGCAGTATACCAACCATAAAGTACTGGTACAAATTTTCATTACTCACTCGCTCTAATTTTCCTTACGGCGCGTTTCAGAGCTCCGCCTCGAGCTCCGCTCCGAAACTCATCGCCGATCTAATCCCCGCGTCGCAGATTCGATCTCATCATCTCGTTCTCTCCGCGAGTCGGCGCGCGTCTCCTCGTTCATTGAAGAAAAGCGCCTCCGGGCGCGGCCTCGGCGCTATCTATAAAAGCCATCGTAAAATTGACGCCTTCTCTCGCGCGAGGCTGGGCCGCGTCAATTATATAGCGGCCGGATCACCGGGGGATTATGGACCACCGCGAAAACGTATATGTATATATATATCGGGCAGAGGCGCCAAACGATTCCACCGCGAGGTTAGTCCGCGTGGGAATGACAGCGACGCGCGGCCCCGGAAATGCCGACTTTACCACTTTTTACGACGTGTGAAACTTGCGGGCGGCCGCGCGCGCGGAAGAGAGCTCGAGGAGGAGAGCTTGATTGATTCGTTCGCCGACTGTGACTAACGCTAACTAATGTTAATGACACGCCGGCGCTTCGAGAGAGCTTTTATTCCGGCCGAGAGAGCAAGTCGGGACACGACGACAGATGTTAATCGGACGCTCGACCGCGCCGTGTAACATCCAATCCGGAGATATTAAAACTTTTCTTCGCCCAGGTAGTCGACAAAGGTGTAAATGACTGTAAGTAATGGAAAGTCTTCCATCAATCGGCTCGCTCGAAATACTTGGAAGAGATCGGGATCGGATGGACTACCTGATCGAGGAGGTATCTTATTTTTATTGTGCGTTCTTTCATTTAAAATACACAAAAAGATTTTGTTAACTGAAAATCGAGCCGCGTAATATTTCGTAAAAAATAAATCTCGTCAGCTGGAGAAAGCCACGACGACAGCAGCTCGTACAATCGGCTTCCCCCGACCGCACACAATAAGGCGAACGCCCCATGATAAATGACTGCGAGAGAAAAACGCGGACGAGCCACCTCCTTGTAAACAAACCGTAAAGTTCGAAAAAACTTACTATAATTGACACTCGCAATCTCGGGCCTTTTCGCATAAAAAAAAAACGGGGCGCCATTAGCCGCGGCCGTTTCCCCGCGGGATGAAGACGTAATTCACGGGCCCCGCCGGGAAAGGATTGTGATCGATAAAGATGCGGTTATTTCGGGCGTCGATCGGGCCCGCGTAATTACGGGCATTATTAAAACACATCGCGGCGCTCGGGCCCCGAAACGTATGGGCCCATTAGAGCCCGGCGATGGTTAATTAATCGGGGCTATTAAGCGGGCCCCGGCGACACGATGATCTACGCGGCCGCGCCGCAGCGCGATTTATTAATATCTAATCTAACCCCGGCCGCCGGTTCGCCCCGGAGATCGTATATGGATGGCGAAAAAGGATAACGAGGCAATCCTCTGTGTAAGTGTGTAAAAAATGTTGTTAGGACTCCTCTTTCCGTTCCCTTAATTAGGCGGGAATGCGCGCAAAAAATCTCCGAGCTCTCGGAGAGCCACCCGGACGAATTAATTCATTTATTAGCCGTAACGTTTTCATTCCCTATATTCGGCCGCGGCCGAATTCACGATATTTATGGATTCATAAGCGCCGAGGCAATTACGTACACGAGTCGAAGCTCGCGTCCGAAACGAGTTTTATCGATAAGCCCAGACTCCGCGGAGACGCTCGGAATCCCCTTAATTAATTATCGTCGAACTGCCGGTCCGATTACGGCTAATTGCGCAAAGCTATCAACCCCCCCGTCGCCAATCAATTGTCCCGGGTGAATCGCGCTCGACAATGGGGACACCCGCGCGGGAATGCGCTCCTATTAAATTCGCATTAGCGCCGTGCGCGCGCATAATTAACGAGAGAGCTGCGAAGCAGGTGCGCGCGGGGATCGATTAATATTAGTAACACACCGGGACGCCCGTAATTAATCGCCCCGAGCCGCGGCCATTCGTCTTGGGGGAGCGGCTGATGAAAACATTAAGTTGCCCGCTGCCCGTCGTCTCGCCGCCGCCATTGTTGCCTTCAATTTTTTGACACGGCTTCGGCGCGCCGGCCGAGAGTGATGGAGACAAATTCGAGACCAACGGGCCTCGACGGTGTACTGTTAGTTTTTCAGGAATTCTGATGGACGATGGGAAAATGCTAAGTACTCTGGGGCTGACGCGGGAATGGATGGATGAAGTCAGGTTTTTTCGGCTTTTGCGTGGCATCTTTCTCAAGTGGAAAATGTTGGAAATTGGTGATTGTAAACTGATTAAAATAATGTTTGCAGTCTACAGGAGGAGAAAGCTATTTATCGAGGAAATAAAAATTTTTAAATTGTGACAACAACATTATTTAAATTTCAAGAAAATAAAGAATCTAAAAAGCGAAAGGCGATCCACTCCAAAAGAGCGAGTCGAAACGTTGCCACCGCAACGTAACCGAAAGGAAAAGGCGAGAGAAGACTTTCCTTCTCCGCAGTATATACTCCTGGATTATGGTATTAACAGCTTACAGTCGCACGTTCGCCTAGAAAAGGGAGAAGCAGACCGAAGAATTTCGCCAGACAGCCTACCCAGCCGCATCAACCACAAAAGCTCTCTCTCGAGAGAGAGAGAGAAAGAGCCAAAGGAAAAAAATTGCGCGTGAATGCGTCTCCGTCCTCGTTCCAAAATGAGAATCTCGAACGCAACTCCTCCATTGTCCCTCGACCACCCTCTCGACCCTGTCTCCGCCAAAAGCATATATATATATATATATTTATTAACCCGTGACGAATCCGCTCGCAAAACACTTCTTCCCCGAAAACCGGCCGCGTGGCGATACTAAAAATCCGGGCTCTTAATTAAACTCGACTCCTAATTCCAGCCGAGGGCGCGAGAGAGACAGAGAGAGAGAGAGAGAGAATGGTGGCGCCACCGACGGAATAATTAGCTCCGGGCTTTGATGTCCCCCGACTTGTTCGCACCCCGCCTCCGCGTTGGGCCCACACGTGAATGGGCGCGCGCGCGCCAAGCGCCCCGTTCATTCATCGACGCGGGCAACATTTATATCTGCCGGCTCGGGAAAGCCAGCGGATGGTGTGCGCCGCCGCCGCCGCCGCCTGCTTGACTCTCTCGATTTCACGCGTTCCACCCGAGGGACGGATGTTTCCTTTTCCTGGGGCTTTTTACTTTATAAAGTGTTGAAAAAGGAAGACGAGGACGGAGTTTACGACGTAGGTCGGAGGATTAATGTGGCGTGGCTGTTTCCGCGGGCGCTTCTTTTTTTTTTTTTTTTTTTTTTTAGAGATTTATTGGATTTTTGGATTAGCATAGGAATTTTTGGGGATTTCGTCGGGATATTTATCTTTTATGAAATCTTTCTAGCGATTTTTGAACAATGACGGGACTTGATTTTAATTTCCGGTTTTTTGCTTTGAATCTTTCGGGTATCTGAAATTTGAATTTAAATATTTTTTCAAAGTTTTTCGATACATTTATGTACAAGGAGAAAACACTTGTTTAAATCTAAATTTTACACAAAGAAAAATACACTAAAGCATATATTTCAAAAAGTGGGTTACTCAGTGACTAAACTGCAAGAAAAATAAATACTCTTAGAAAAGCGTAGTATAATAGTTGAATAATACGACATTAGAATCTACAAAACATTCTCGTGAAAAGAAGCAGGCCGCATTCTTAAATATTCACAACTTTCGTTCACAGCCGCATTATTACCCTCTTCGGGAAAAAAAGGCCGTCGAGAAAAAGGAAAAATCGAGTGTCCCACCAGTCCTCATTTGGACGAAATTGTGCAAAAGCGAACGAGCTGTCCCTCGAAAAATCCCATTTTCCCAGCCCCGGACGAGCTTCATGCAAATCCCCGTAAAATCTCTCTAGCGCCACTCTCTCGTCCCTCTGCTGCCCTCCGCGACAAGGGAAAGCAAGCGCAGCAGAAAATTTGGCGCACGCAAAGCTCGTAATGCCGTCATTGTGAGCCGAGGGGAAAAAAAAAACTGGAGCCGGTCAATGGGATCAACGATGCCCCCTCCGACCCACTCGAGAAAAAGGGCTCAACTCTTTGTGCGAGCTTAACGAGCGTTTGCATCTTAAGCCCCTCTCCCCGCCTTTCAAGGACTACTCAATTACAGATCGGACGACTCGCGTTCCGGGAAGGAGAGATAGCGATTAGAGCAGTTCGCGCTTCGGAATTCCGGAGCGCGAAGGAGGCGTGGACGGGCAGCGGCCTCTAAACACCCCATTTAGAAATTTCGGCGCGCGCCAGACCGGCTAATTAAATGGAACGACGGACACCGTCGGCCGACGGGAAGGATGCGGGAAAAGTTTTGTTGGGGAATGAGGGAGAGGACCGAGAGAGAAATGTCTTCCCTCTCGCTGCAACCAACACTCTTTGTTGGCCTCGATCTTGTTACGCTCCCTTGTTCAAAGGATTTGGAATGCTAGAGTTAATTATTGAAAAATCTGAATTTTTTTTATCTTACAAGGCAAATTGTTGCACAGAAGTATTATAAATCATCTGTGCGGTTCGAAGTCCAAAAGTTCGTGAGAAAGGTCAATAAAAGCTGTCCCAGAAAGATACATAAAAATCGTTGGTGGTCAGGCGGATAATGAAAAATCCGACACTTTGTTAAATAAGTCATCATTATTACACCACAAAAAAGCGCTCGGCCGCGAGAACAAAGCCAATGATTTACGGTAGAAACAACAAGCTCCTCGCTCGAAATTCTTCAAAGTCAGACAAAGCACACCGAGTCGAGAGAGAGAGAGAGAGAGAGAGAGAAGGAAGAGAGCCGACGCGCGAGATATCGAGGCCCAACACCTTCGCCGTTCGATGATCGGTCCTCCTTTTTCTTTTTTCTTCTTCTTTTTCTTCTCCGCCCGGAGAAAGAAGAAATATATGGGCGGGCATTCATTTTTGGAGCGCGCGGCGCTCTCGCTGACAAATGCCGGGGTGGTCCCGGGGCAACCGCAGCGCAACTTCATTTACACCTATTCAGGTGGCTCGGGGGCCTTTTACGAGCGCAGCTCGCCTTCCTGTCGCCGCCTTTTCTCGGGATCGGCGCGACGTCCTGTTACCGGGCCACTGGTCATGCGCGCGGCTATACGTATATACCTACGTGCTACCTACCGCCGTTTCCTTCGCGCGGAAATTTTCGCCCTCGCAGCCCTGATTAGCCGGCATTCAGGGATGGTGACTGTGCAGCGCGCGATATTATAATATATCGGCCGAGCTACCGGTCACCGGTGATGCGAGTTTGATCGCCGCTAACGAGCCGGCCGATATTTCATTCGACTCGCGAATTGCCCGGTGATTGATTAGCCCGCCGGCCGCTCGTGGGAAGCGTGCTGGGAGTACTCGACGTCGGCTGACTGGCGCGCAGAAGCGATGCTAATAAGCGAACCACTTGTCATGATTGCATAAACATTCGAAGTGGCTGCGTGGTTTTTTGGAAGAGAAGAACATTGTTTAAAGTAGAAATTTAATAGTTATTATCAACGAAATATCTTGTTTTTTTTTTTTGGTCCCGATAAACACCGTTTTATAACCGATTTCTTATCGATTCCGCCGTGAATTCGCCGTTTTAGCTAAACATTAATTTAAAAACGAACGAAACTTGTCAATTTCACATAGCAGCAATGGCTGTAAAGTAAAAGTTGGGGTGGTCCGGGAAGTCCATCTTCGAAGCGAATACGTGCTCGTCCGCATCGCTAAGGAAATGAGAAAGAAATGCGCCCGGTAAATAATGAACTCGTAAGGAAGAAGCCCCCGAGCCCTGCTGTCGTGCGGCCCATTCATGCAGCTGCAGTATACGGGATTACGTGGAAAGAGCAGCAGCAGCAGCAGCAGCAGCCACAGCCGCAGCAGCGCCACCGAAGATGGCGTCCTGTCATCAAGGTGGTCGGGGAGGGAAACGAGAGGTAACGGCTCGGTTATAAAATTCGTTACGGTATCCCCCGAATCCCGTACCAGGACGTATATCTGCCGGCGATCGGCAGCAGCAGCCGGTGTTTTCCAACAATCGCCCGGGACTCGCCACCTAGGAGATGCCCTTTTTTCCTCGGAGCTCCAGTCCGGGAGGTTTTCAACACCCTCTCCTGACTGTTATTTATCGACTTCCCATAGGCTTCTCGGGCCCTTTTCTCTCTGTCCCTTGACCTGAAAAGTGAACCGAGGAAACTCCCGCCGACTTTTTGCTTTTTGAGCTGTTTTAGGAAAGAAAGAGTGCAGAGTCATTGTTGCTAAGAGCGTTAATTTGAAGGGTAGGAGGGTTAATCAATGCAATAAGCGATAGCTTTGATCGGAAGGACAGAGTCGAAGAAAATTCTTGATACTTATTTCTTTCTTCCCAAAAAAAATCTAGTTCTATAACACTATAAAACTATCAATTTATTGGTCTTAAAAAAAGCAATATATAAATCGGAATTATAAATGTGCGTGCCTTCCGTTTTCACATTATATTTCTCACCGTTTCTCTTTAACTCGGGCGACCCAAACGAAAGGAAGTTAAGAACAATAGAGTGGCACAGGTACAACAGAGAAAATTATCGATCAACAGAAAAACTTCACTTTCCTTTAACCTTGAACTTCCCTATGGGGTGAGAACGAAGACTTCACGGCTCTCGATTTGCTAAGCCTGCCCAGGTAATCAACTCCGTCCTTTTTAGAGCATTCCGAATTCTTCTGTGACAAATAGGTGAAACTAGAAATTTCATGCAACATTCTTGAAATTTTCATGGAATTTCGCTGGTACTATATATACGAAAAAACAGTTCCATTGAAAAGAATGTCGTACAACACTTTCTAAAATACCTACATTGTGTGTTAATTTTCTTACGCGTAATAATAGACCTTTAAATTTCCACTTTCTATACTTGAGTATTATTCACATTCTTTTTTCTCGATCAATTAAGCAGATTCTTCGAGCGCAGCTCCGAATTCTCAAAAGTAATTGAGTGTTATTAAAACTAATGCACATTAAAAATGTCAATCGCGCTCTCGAATCGCCTTGCACTTAAAAAAAAAGCAGATGAACGAGCGATTACCTCCGAGCCGCGGCATATCCAGGCACAAAAATACTCATTATCTCGCCGCCGCTCGATATATATACACCATCCGGCCATTCGTTTTCCCGCGATTCCTCCATCAGGAGCCGACTAGCAGACAGACTGCTTCGCGGCCGAAATTAACGAGCTTCAATATTCAAAGCGCCTCTATCTCTCTCTCTCCGGCTTGTGTACTCCCCCGCGGCAGCTTTTAGGCCCTCTCCGCGATAAGAGGGCCGGCGCGCACTCCGAATATTCGAAGAGCCGACGAAGAAGCTGCGATCGGCAGCCACGTGCGCCGAGATAAAGCCCGCTACTCGCGCCGCTTCGCATTTGGCTTTATGCGCGCGCGGGGCCCAGATAAGGTAGATGCCCGCGGACGGATTCGAGATCGTTTAAAGGGAATCGCTGCTTTATAAGCCTCTCTGGCTTATTCCGAGTAATGCTTTTTATTGTTTGGCACGGATTTTTAAGGGGTTTATGCTTACTCGGAAGAGACGATTCGCTTCTTTGTTTATTTCGCTAATCGAACATTTTTGTTGAACAAAGTTCGCAATTAATTTTGAAAATTAGAAAATTGACGTTGGTCGAGGCAAAAATTTCTGTGATTTCATTGTTGAGAAAAGATCAATCGCAGCTTCCACACTCTAGAATGTCAGAGTCAACGGAACTAATGCGATTTAGCGGGATTTTAAACAGTTCCTTATTCTCTATTTCAAAAGTTGACACCCTTATCCCTTCCAATAAAGGTTTTATACTCTGGCGACACGACGGGTCTTTCTCCTGCCTTCTTAGAAAGAAATTGATGCTTGCACAGTGAAACTAAGCACATTAAACCATCCTACGATTCCTGACGTCTCTATAAATCCCCAAAAATTTCACATTACTCCATTTTTTTATAGCCCAGCCTAACCGTATACCAATGGGAAAATCTCCCTTGCGATTCGCCTCGCCCCCATTAATAATCCATCCGTCACTTTTAACAGCCCCCGATAACAAAAAAATCCAGCCCGAAAAGAGTGAATTTTTACCGATAAATTTCCACCTGGCGGCCGCGCGCCGGACGCCAAAATTAATCGTCTCCATTACTCAGTAAATATCTCGAGGTGTTTCTTTCTCGGAATGCCGCTCGGCTTTCCTATGTATCAGCTGTCGCGGTGACTGGGACAATCCAGATGTTCGGCCGGGCACGTGCCCACACACGCGCGCCCCGGAAACGGACACGAATGCCTTAGCGCCCCGAGAGAACGCTAATTACACGCCTCCGGGAGAATCAATTGTTTAATTCGAGTTTAAGCGAACCGCCGCCGCCGCCGCCGCCGCCGCTCGTTCGATATCGCTCGAGTGCAGCGGGCTTGCGATAAAGATAAACGATTTTCGGCCGCGTGTGCTTTACGAGAACGCTCGGGCTTTACTTTGCAATTAATTGATTTTCGCCTGGATATATACAAGTGCTTCATGTTAATTATAGGTGCTTTGCGGCGTATGTTATTAAGATAAGAATTATAATGCAATGTAAAAGCGTTACTCACCGGTGTATTTAATGTTCTTCGTATGCATAATACGTTTCCTTTGGGTGATTTAATATTGAGTAAAAAATTTCAAGCAATTAATAATTTTGACAAATCAAACAACGATGAGATTAATATAAAAAAAAGGTTCATATTTCAATAAATAAGCTTTTCACGAATCCGTTTTCCAGAAATTTATAGTGCCCCGTAAATTACACGGAATAAAGTATAATTTATATTTTCAAAGAAACACGCGACTAAATATTAACTTAATTGAAACAACTGCTCCACGCCCGATAGCAGTGTGTGCACTCATTAACTCTTTTTTTCCAACGAACTCCAAACACGGCACGTAAAACCGTGACCGTAAACCCGCCAGCCAGCCGTTTATCTAAGATAACACCTCTCCTTCCAAAGGAGGTCAAACCTCCGTCTAGGAGCCCGGCAGTACTGTAGAAAAGCGCGGCGTAGCTGCCGCCGTGTCAGCTTTCGCGATCGGTAGCCGCGCTTGCATTTGCCACCCGTACGGCGCGGCAGCTAATTTTCCCCCCCTCCCCCGGCGCAGCAACGGCCTCCCAATTAAGTTTTTAGCCCCCTCCGCGGCCGCGTCGGTCGCGCGGATTTTACGGCCGCGAAAGAAAGTGAGCGCGCTTTTTACGCCCGGCCGTGAGCGCGCCCCGGAGAGCGTAAGTAATAACCCCGCAGCGGCAGCCCGGCTATTTACGCGCGCGCGCAATTTATCGTTAGCAAACAAAATCCGAGGCTATTAGGACAGGAATGCGGCCGAGCCCTTCGCGAGCGTATACACCCGAGGACGCGCTTTTCTCGGGAAATCCTTCCCGCGCGAGACGCTTCGTCGCGCGATTTACGACCGATCGGACCTCGAATGACAGGGGTGCGACGAGGTCTCTTTATGATCGTTTGCGGAATCGTTGTTGGGCCCTTGGAAAAATCGATATTATTCGTTGTTCTTTCAAAGATTATTTTCGTTTGGAAATTTTCAAAATTCCAACTGAAAAAGTCGATACAAATCGATCGCAATAATTAGGATTCATTTTCGAAACGTCCCCCGCGGAGCTTGCGAAACTCATCCCCAGATCCAGACACCGTCACTCTACGACTTTCCAGAAAACTCCCCAATCTCCTTGCATCCTCGGGTGAGTAACGAGCCGCTCGTATATACATCTGGGTCCCCCAAAAAAGGGCGCTCCTCTGAAAAATTAGCCGAGATCGAGCGCGAGACGGTGTCCGTCATTTTTTTTCCTCCCCGCGAGCCCGCGCTGACGCAACCGGAGCTCGCGAAAAAAAAAAGAAACGAAAAGCAAAAAAGAAAAAAAAAACGAAGCAGCCCGCCTGCCTGCCCGGGGAATCCGGGCCGTCGATTTTGCGGGCGAGGTGTGTGTGCAACGCGCGCAGAGCTCTCGGGAAAAAGCGAGTACATACCTCGCTCGGCGGCGTTCCCACACGCGCGCAAGCGCTCCCACCTCCGCCGGCATTCCGCGCGCACAAAAAACAGCCGAGCCGAGCCGAGAGAGCGCCGCGCGCGGAGAGAGAGAGAGAGAGAGAGTGGGGCCGCCGCGGACAAAGGAGTCGCGCGGTGGAGAGGGGGGTGGCGAGGGGTGTGGCCTCGGTGAGGAACCTCCTACGCCTCCCCACGTGGCTGAGGAACGATGATCGATCGATGCCGACGCTCGTTAGATCGAGGTGTTGCTCGCGTTGGAGGACCGGACGCGGCTGCCCGGTTTGTTTAACGCCGTTGACTTTGCCTGGTTAATCAGGCTTCTCGGGGAAGGGATCTTTGGTCCTGCTGGGGATTTTCGTTCCTTTCGATCGATTCGAGTTCTTTGCGTTTGATCAATTTTCGATTTACGCAGCAACCTTAAATTATGCTCCCGGAATTATTCAAGTTCTTGATGAAAAGCAAAGTATGGACGTTTGAGGCGATATTTAAATATTGGGACCTACAAATCATAGATTCTTGGAAAATTGGATAAAATAAATTATTAGATATCCGACTAATAATTTTATGAGAAAAAATAAGTGTCTTTGGTGCAGAAGGGTCCTTTTAAATTCTACAAGGTTTAACAAGCACGTAAAATCCTGAAATAGCATAATTGTAAAAAAATGACGAATATATAGGTTGATGATAATCAGCAGGCTCGTTGCAAGGTCGCATTAAGGAGCCGTGGTCGGGGTGTAAAAATAAATTCCAGGGAGGAACCATCTTCCCACGCAGGCAGGCAACGGGCAGGCGAAATGTGGCAATCTGTTAGCCGTGCGCCGAGTTTGGAGAAAGGAGAGAGAGAGAGAGAGAGAGGGCCGAGCCATCGGCGGGGAGGCGGGGCTCGGCTCGGGGCTCCGGCTGGGGGTGGGGGTCTCCTTGGCCGGCGGGTCAGCGTCGGCGTGGGGGGATGGGGGCCCGGCCGGCTGGCTCACCGGAGCCCCGAGCCTCGCTTAGTCTCGTACGCCTCGGGTTCGCCGAAGGGTATTGGTCGGCGGGCTCTCGAATCTAGAGCGCGCGATCGCGATCGATAGTGCGGGGGTGCTGGTCCCCCTCCTCCGGAGCGCAGAGAGAGAGAGAGAGAGAGCGAGAGAGCGAGCGAGAGAGAGAGAGAGAGAGAGAGCGCCAGCGGCAGCCCCGAAGAAACAGGGTGGCCGGCAGTGAGCAGCGAGCCGCCGCGGAGCCTCGCATGGATCTCGAAGCAGCAGGCAGGTGCCCGAGCAGTGCGCGCGAATGCTGCAGTTGAGCACGGCGGTGGGACTTGGCCAGCAGCTCAGACGATGATGCGCCTCTGGATGACCCTCAGCGCGCTCGCGGTCGTCCTACCGACCCTGCCAGCCGACCTCAGGGTCAACAAGAACCGCGGCAAGGGATCGATGTGGTGGTGAGTGCGATAAAAAAAGTGTGTCGATCCGCTGTGCCGATATCCGCGAGTCGAAAAAAAGTTTTACCTGTTGAGCCGCGGCCGCGCATGCGCCGCGTCCGCCTATTAACACCCCGCGCGCGGATCCCCAGTGTTGTTCGAACAAACATCTGGGCCCTCGAGTGCCCGCTGACAGCCCGATTCGAGTGCTTGCAGTTGCCCCGAAGCCCTCCTGCCACTTTGCGGGAGAGGCGAGAGAGAGAGAGAGAGAGGTTTTTCCCCTTAGGACGGATATCGTCTTATTTTCGTGCCGGAGGTCGTAATTTTCCGAGTTTCGTTCAGTGCTTGTGTGTGCGATTGCAGGAAAAGGAAATTGCTTTCTCAAGATGCGCTTTCGGCGCGACGAAAAAATCGGACGTTTTATGGTTTCATTAAAAGTGCTTGTGTAGATTTATGTCTGAAAGGTTCAATGGAATTTTCTAATTTTACTTTGAAAACAACTATATGTCTCTAACGCTTTGTTTATAAAAGAAAAAGTAACGTTAACAATTTTGAACTCTCGAGTGAAAGTGATCAAAGTAGTTTCAAGCTCTTGAAAAGCTCCGTAATTTCAGACGTTATCTCGACGATTTCTTTTACGTCACTTGTGTAGAAAAACCTCCTTTTGACAAACAAAAAAAAAACTAAACTAAAACGTCGTATCCACTTAAACGTCCTCCACGCAAATCTCAGCGCCCAATCGCGATCGTTGCCGCAATCAGCGCAGTGCGCCATAAATTAGGTTTAGACGAGCCACCAAGACGGACCGAGCGATTAAAGCCCGAATTTCTTGTTGCAGGGGAATAGCAAAGGCGGGCGAGCCGAACAATTTGCTGCCGATGTCGCCGACGGCGTTGCACCTGGACCCGGCGGTGTACACGACGTTGAGGCGGAAGCAGAGGAGGCTCGCCAGGGAGAATCCCGGCGTGCTGAACGCCGTCGCGAAGGGCGCGAACATGGCCATCAGCGAGTGCCAGCACCAGTTTCGCAACCGACGCTGGAACTGCTCGACCAAGAACTTTCTCAGGGGGAAGAATCTGTTTGGAAAAATCGTCGATCGAGGTTAGTATTTTAGCTGTTTTTTCGATAGCGTCTCTCGATCGTCGGGGCTTCGAGGACGTATCCGGTGTTCTTTATGTCTTTTTTTTTTCGCGTGGCAAATAATTTTTCTTATAAATAAGTCATTTATACTTGATGCGCGACTCTTCGGATTACATAAATGAATTATCGTTCCGTCTGGATCTGCGGACGAGTTTTAAAGCGCTCCTTTATATATGTTTCATAAATTTTAATGCTCGATAAATATCCTCGAAAACTCCCGGCGAATTATACCGCGATCGGAATCCCGAAAAATGACGCTGCCAATTAAGCGTCAGCGAATGCCTCGCCACATAACTTCTCCGCGCTCCGCCAACGGAAACCTCGAAATTCAGGCAGGATGAGCGCATAAATAAATAATTCATGCTCTCCCCCCGTGGCCCGAAATCAGCCGGGGGGGAATATCAGCAGCTCGCCGTCTAATCATTCCGCGCGGGGCTGCTTCTCTCTCGTTTCGGTCTTTATACTCGCGGAGGGGGAGGGGGGGGGACCGATAAGGTGGGCAAAAACGTCCCATTGTCCGGGCCCGGTTGTCGTCGATAGAGATTTACGGAGGCGCGCGCGCCGGAAGGGTAAAGCGACGCGACGCCCCGTGTGCCAAAGTGACTGGCGGACCGTTAACAGCAAATCCGTCCGTCCGTCCGTCCGTCTGTCCGTCCGCGCGCGCGGCTCGTCTCTCTCGGCGCGCCGAGAGCCTCGTTTGATTATGCGATGGAGAACGGCCCTGTGTCTTTCGATCTGTGTGTATTATTATATACTTTGGCGGCGCGGGGACGCGATCGAGTCCCGAGTTTATTGATAGAGCGCGCGATATATATTGCGCAACCGCTTTTGCGAGTGAATTTTGGCTCGAGGACTCGTCGAATGTTCTTGCGACGATTCGACAAAGAGGCTGATTATCGGTTTTATTCTCGTTTCTCTGGAATTGATGATTTTCTTCTGTGCTCAGTTCAAGCGAAGATTAAAGATTTGAAAAAACAGTTAAAATAATACGCTTCTGAAAACGAATACGTATTCATTACGTAGCAAAGCGACAGAAGCTCTGACGCAAGGCCCAATTAAGGTGTCGGCGATTAGTCCGCATTTGCATCGGGCATCGGCGACAATTAGCGAAGATCACGGCGGAGACAATCGTGTCGCGCGGGAAGAGAGACAGAGAGAGAGAGAGAGAAAAAAAAGAACGGGAAAGGGACGAAGGGTCGAGCGGCCAGATGTATGTTTTGCAAGCCGATAATGGAGCGCCGCGTGCTCCCCTTGCATTTTTTTTTTGCGCATGTGCAGCCTTTATTATGCATCCCATATGGCCACTTACGCGCCAAAGGGCGACGAGGGAGGCGTGACGTAAGGGATAATGTCATTGCGAATGGTCGTTTATTGCGATTGCTCGCTCGCTGAGTAATTACATGCAAAGCAGGCTTTTCAAGTGTGCTCCGTGCTGGCAGTGATTTCGCTCTGATTACTTTTTTTTTTTCGAGTGCGGATTTTTCGATGTACATCGGCTGGATTTTTATGCAAAGTAGCGCGAGGTTCGTGCAGTGTTTTTTTATTATCGAAAAGTATTCAAAGTTTTGTTGAAATTCTTTCTAAAATTTAATTACAAAACTCGTTCTTTTTCTCGTTAAACGACTAGTAATTAAAATTCTGTAGTAAAAGAAAAAAATTGCTTTGAAATGAAAATCAATTAGTGTTAATTAAGCCCGCGGCGGGCTTTAAAAATTAAAAAACCATCATCTCGAACGAAACGTGTTCACCTAAAATCCGCCTTCGAATTTTTCAATAATCACTTCGGAGGCTACTCCCGATGAAATATCGCGTTTCCCATACCCGCTGACACTCGTCGATCGCCGCTCGACAAGCCTCGCCGCGCCGCTCGTCATTATCCAAAATAGGTCCTCGTCGCTTTTCGCGGCCGGCCGAACAATTACATATCCCCGTCGCGGCGTTGATGATTTACCGCGTCGATTTGTCAGACCGACAGGCGGACGAGTCCCGGTATTTAATAAAGAGTATCGAGTGTGGCTCGGCAGTCTCTCGGCTTACCGGGCGTCAGGTATATATATATCGCTTCCGCGGTTCTAGAGTTTCTCGCCGATTTTTGCGCCACCGCCGCAGCCGCCGCCACCGCCGCCGCTCGCACGCCCGATATTACCGCTGCCGCGGCAGCCGCTCTGTAATCATTTCGCCGCCGCGAGAGCCTCCGCCACCTACCGCGCTCTCGGCTCTCGGCCCCGGCCGAGCAACTTTCGTGAGCCGCTGCGTCGCTGATGCTATTGTTCGAGCGATTTTTCGACTTTCGAAATTGGGCTTTTTTGGGGGGGGGGAATACACGCTTTTCACGTGCTCGGGTGCAATGAGGCTTTTCTTTAGAATTCCGATTACTTTTATTACGCAGAGAAATTTGTTTATGGGAGGCAATAAACTTTCAAGGTAGTTATGATTATATTTTAGCATACACGAAATCCGGTAAAATTTCCAATTAGCACATGAACCAAACGCAAAAGAAGCTAAAATTGCTCGCAACTCGGAGACTCCACTCTCGCGAAAGGCCAAGAGTGCGTATACAACTGTCGATGATTTACGAGCTCGAGTCGGCTTTCTAAACACTCAGCTCCGGGCAAAAAAAAAGGCGAGGTGTAAATTAGCGACAGCGGCGCATTAGCCCTCCCCTTTTTTGCCCCAATCAGCTGCTCCTCGGGCGTAAAGATATTTCGGGCCCCGGCCGACGTTCTCGCTCTCTCTCTCTCTCTCTCTCTCTCTCTCTCTCTCGCGGCGACATAATCGGCCCATTTATAGGATAAATTCAATCAATGCTCGGCCGCTCGCCGGCTTTATATGGACCGCCTCGGCGCTCGGTTTTTGCCGCGTCGGGCAGCGTTACGCCGCCATAAATCCCGGCCTATGATGGGCTACATGTGTCGAGGCGCGCGCGCGATTTCTTGCGAAAACGTGAGCCGCGAGCTTAAGCGACTCGCAACCCTTCCATTTTTACATCTTGTTCGCTCCCCCCCGCCGCCGCCGCCGCCGACGGGAGAGAGAGAGACGGAGAGCGAAAGTCGTTCTCGGATCGGCGATGTGTTTTTCGCTCGGTGAAAAAATTGCTGAAAAAACTCGTGTATTCAAGACGCTGCATTGATCGATCGTCGTCGTCTCTCCCTCTCTCTCGGGGGATCGGCGTAGAAGGAGTGTCTGGCTTTTCGATGCTTTTCGGAAAAATCGCGGGGACGGGTTTCGGTCGCCCTGGGAATATCGCTCCGGCGTCAAATCTCGTTACTGGAAATTCTTTCGAAATCCGGAGTCCCAGGTCGATTCATTAAACGCGTTGCCGAGCTCGAAAAAAAGAAAGAAAAAAAAAAGAGTCGAATGCAGAAAAAGGCCCGCGGCGGACGTCCGCTGGACGCGGCGGCGGCGGCGGCGGCGGCGACACGGCGCAAAACTGGTAGAAGCCGAGACGCGACGCGACGCGGCGGTAGCAATAATTTCCGGCGATTTTATCTCGCATGGAATTTCAGCCTGACGCAAATGCCCCTCGTAAAGTTGCGTCGCGATGTCGCTTAGGGCGATCTCCTCGGGCCGGACTACACGTCCGGACTACGAGAGCAGTTCAAAAGTCAGGCGCAACCGAGAGCTGCTGCGGCCTTTTCGCGCGCGCGCGCGCGCGATCGAGCTGGAGCTGGAAAACAGGTCGGACGCGCCAAGCTCCGAGCTAGACTTTGAAGGATGCATCTCGCCGGAGAGAGAGAGAGAGAGATAGCTGCCTACGCGATTTATTGCGATGGATAAGCGTAACTGTTTTCAAAATTTATCCGAAAATCCTTAATTTCTGGCGAACATTTTGGAAAATGTACATTGATTTATCAGCCGAGGAGGCACTTCCGAAGGCATATCTCGTTCGGCGAGCTCGTGAACTCATAATTCTATATATAGCCGGGCAGGCACGAAACCCGCGGCGTAACCTGAAAAAAAAAATCGAGAGCAGCGCGCCGATATTAGCCTTTACCTGCCCAGTCGTCGTCGTTTTTACGATGATCAAACAAGAGAGACGAAAGGATAGGAAGGAGCGGTCGCCTTATCTGGGCAATTGTTATCGGCTGGGAACTCGGCTCTTACCTCCGCTGAGGAAACGACTCTCAATAATCCCGGGACTCTTGTTTGAGGGACAATAAATACTTTGGCCGCTTTATCGGCCTGAGCAAACGCGGGACGCGCGCCGAGCAAACAGGCCGCGCGCCGTTCGGCAATAATACACCTGTCTGCGCGCAGCTTTATCTCGACGGTCAGCCGCAGATTTTTTTTTTTTTTTTTTTTTTTGAGAGAGAGAGAGAGCTTGTAAAATAATAAAGGCGCATCATTGTTTGCTCGCGCCCGGAAAACCTACGTTTATTGCCTCCTCGATGCCCCTTTTTCGAGGGCTACTTGGATCCCTTTAAATTTGTTTGCCTACCGGGAGTTTTTCGTACATAAAACTTGTGAAATTTTTCAATCAGGACGGAACTTTCGATGAACAAAGATTTTTCACGAAGAAACGAACGCGGGAGGGCCGAAAAATCCGTTTCCCCGTTGACGTCTTCATTTTTCGGCTATAATACCGGGCCAAAGCTTTCGCCAAACACGGGATTGACTTATCGAAAAAGTCAGCCTAAGCGGCCTACATTCCCAAATCCTTTGAGCTCGCTTCTAGCCCCGTGTCTTTATTTAGTAAAAATAGCGGCGGCCGAAAATTGGCTTACCGTCCGGCTTAAGTCGAGGTGGCTCGAAATAAAAAAAAAAAAAGAAGAAGAGGGAAGCCGCGTGACTTCTGGGGCTTAGGTCTTTCGTCGCGTCGTCCGGCGTCCGTGATGATGACAAATAATATCCAGAACCAATCAAGTTCTCAGGTGAGCTGGTGAGATAACGGGCTGGAACGGCGTAAATCTCGGCGCGCCAGCCGGGGGTCGGAGCGAGGGACACTTCCTCTCTCTCTCTCTCTCTCTCTCTTACTCCTGACCTGTCCCGGGATTAGGGAAAACTGGCTACCTCCATTTTCCTGCCCTCTGTTCGCTCGTTATTGCCTTCTTTCTTCGCCCTCTTCCTTTTCTCTCTCCCTCCGCCGCTCCCGGGCGATCGCATCTTGAATGAGGAGAGGGACCTTTTCTCGGCGGGCCACACCGGCGAAAAGCCACTACTTCGTGACGAATTCCCGAGCAGGCCGCCGCTCATTCGACGCGCTCGATCATCAGGCCGCGCTCTTTTCTAAGAGAAATGGGCCCCGTCTCTTTCACGTCTTCATTTCTTACCTTTACAATTGCGAGCTTTTTCGAGCCTTTTTTCTATCTGTCTCTCTCTCACTCGCTCGCTGGCTTTTCCCAATTTTTGCCTACACACGCAGACGCCCGAACCACCTTTGACGCTCCTTTATGCCCGATGGCATTTAAATTTATTGCTCGGATTCGTTATGCCTTCGAGTTTACGATCTCATTATCTGCTCTCATCATTATCTCGTAGCTTTTACAAATATATATCGGAACAGCGCCCGTTATTTAAACAAACCGATCGAACAATATTCAATAATTACCAATTACAATAAAAAAATGAAAGGGGTCGTGCACTCGACGAAAATTGGCGAAAAGCCAGCTCGGCGGATCAGGGTGGTCCTGCGGCGTGCGTGGGCGGCTCGGGACCTCTCAATCGTGGCCTACCTGGAGGCGCGCGCCGCCGAGAGAGAAAGAGAGAAAGAGAGAAGAGGGAGGGAGGAGGCGAGAGTGCAGGTGACCTTAACCTGGCAGCGCGGCTGCGATGACCCAAAAGCGAGCGCGCGCCGCGCGGCTTATCTGCATAAAGCGCGTGCAGGTGTCTGCCGGCACCTTTGTCCCGAGAGGAGCTTCTTCTTCCTCCTCCGAGCCTTCGCCTTCTATTTCGTTCCTTTCTCGACGCGGGGCCCACGAAACCCGATGATATCGGGGGCCCCCGCTTAAAAGCGGAGCGGAGTGAAAACGAGCGCTGCTGCTGGCTTGACAAGTGAGCTCTTACTCTCTCGCTCTGGCTCTCCTCTTTGGAGCTATTTTTTGGGAAAAATTGCTTCGGGCCGCGCGCGTCCTTCGCTCGCGGCGAATAAAGAGTCGCGGTGTGCGTTTAAAATAAAAGTATTGTACACTTTAGAAATTAGTATTTAAAAGGCGCGCAGCGATGAAAAACTTTCACCGCGGCCGGAGAGCGGCATTCCTCGGACTTCCTCTTTGACCATAAGCAGATCGTAACTTCCTCGAAGGAAATAATTCAATCTCGAATCGAAACTGACACTCGTCATATAGCTCGGAAACACGTTTGACTCGTGCTGCGGCTTCGGTTCCCATGTCTCTCTCTCCTCTCTGGTTTCTCTCAATGAAGAGCAGAGCAAGAGAGCCAGAGAGCGGCGCGCGGCCTCACGTACGAACCGTCGGGTCATAGTCGTCATACAGCCTGAACATGCCATATTCCCTTCCTCTCGTATACCCGGCCCGTGTCCAGTTATATATATGCGGAGAGCCCGAGAGAGCGTGCGGATGACAAGAGAGCCACCTCTTTATCTCGAAAAATACATAAATGCGCTCCGAGCCGAGGCGGCACCGAGCATACAAATGCGTCCCCGAGTATCGTTAACTTATGTGAAATTCCTTTTTGAAGGAATTGTAGCAGGACAGAGAGAGACAGGCTCCGGCGACTTCAATGCCGAGGCCTGACTACGAGATTCCACCGGCGTTCGAGAGCTTTAAAATAACTCTCTGTCGATTTTGCGAAAAGCGCGCTGCAATTTGTCAAACGGTTAACGGGAGGCTGTTTCCGATGAATTGGTCTCGTTAGTTAAGCACGATTGAGTTTAGAAGTATAAGGATATTTCTTTTTTTCGCTCGATGACGCGTTTGTTTTGCAAAAGTCACGAGGAACAAAAGATCAAAGCAATATTCTCTGCGAGATTTTTAATAAATGTTTGCTTTCCTTATTGCGCGCAGTCAGATTTATATAAAGAGGCATTCATTTAAATTTTTAATTTTTAGACAGTATTAAATCAACTACTCGTCGGGCAAGATTTTTTTCAGATGAAATACATCGTAAATCAAGAGATTTTTTGCGCTGCCGAAAAACTTTTATTTTTCCCCCAAAGGAAAATCCTCTCATTGTCATTCTATCCCGAGATCTTCTCTCGAATTAATTAAATAAATTCATAAACAAAGAAATATCTTTATCTCTCGTATACTCAGACGTATAATTCCCCAGTCGAAAAATAGCCATTCCACCCGACAATCAACCATACGAACTCGCTAACAAAAGGCTTATTGTTTTGTATGTCCTCAGGATGCAGGGAGACGGCGTTCATCTATGCGATAACGAGCGCGGCGGTGACGCACAGCATCGCCCGTGCCTGCAGCGAGGGCAGCATCCAGTCCTGCTCGTGCGACTACTCGCACCAGTCGCGCGGCCCGTCCAGCGTGCGCGACTGGGAATGGGGCGGCTGCTCCGACAACATCGGCTACGGCTTCAGGTTCTCACGCGAGTTCGTCGATACCGGCGAGCGGGGCCGCAATCTCAGAGAGAAGATGAACCTGCACAACAACGAGGCCGGAAGAACGGTAAGCATTCTATTAAATTGCTCGGATTTTTATTCAAAGAGTATACAGCCCACTCCGCTCGCGCATCAAGTATGCGCGACGATGAGTTTCCAAAAACTTGACGAAAGTGTACCAAATACGAAGCGCATACCGACGCATAGCCCGGTTCCCGTTGCACAGCAACCACTAACCGAGAACCCCCTCCTTTCTCCGCTTGCAGCACGTATCCACGGAGATGCGGCAAGAGTGCAAGTGCCACGGCATGTCGGGCTCCTGCACGGTCAAGACCTGCTGGATGAGGCTGCCGACCTTCCGCCAGGTGGGCGACAACCTCAAGGACCGCTTCGACGGTGCCTCCCGCGTGATGGTCAGCAACTCGGATCGGGCGCGCGGCGTCAGCAACGCCATCACCAGCAACTCCGCCAGCAACTCGGTCCACGCTCACCGGGAGGGCCTCTCCCGCAGGCACCGCTACAACTTCCAGCTGAAGCCCTACAACCCGGAGCACAAGCCGCCGGGCGTGAAGGACCTCGTCTACCTCGAGCCCTCGCCGCCGTTCTGCGAGAAGAACCCGAAGCTCGGCATCCTCGGCACCCACGGCAGGCAGTGCAACGACACGAGCATCGGCGTCGACGGCTGCGACCTCATGTGCTGCGGCCGCGGCTACAAGACCCAGGAGATCATCGTGATCGAGCGGTGCAACTGCACCTTCCACTGGTGCTGCGAGGTCAAGTGCCAGGTGTGCCGCGTCAAGAAGACCATACACACGTGTCTGTGAACGCGAGCGAAAGAAAAAAAGAAAGGAACTCTTTTGCGAGGCTTTAGGATTTTTCTTTATTTTTTTTTCTTTTTTTTTTCAATTTTCGATGTAAGAGAGAGAGAGGGCACCGCCTCCTTCCGGGCGAAGGAGAGCCCGCACCCGTGTGTCCCGCGCTGCGAGCGGCTCGAGTCCGATCGAAGCTTATCGAACGGAGGCTGAGCCGGAGCAGCTGTTTGTTTTTTTTTTCACTTTTTTTTTTTAAGTTTCTCTCTGTGTCCAGTATTACGCGCGAGCGGCTTATTTATTGCGAGAGTGAGGTAGCGACACACACACACCGAACAAGACTGAGAGCGAAGTGTTTTTTTTTTTTTTTTTTTATTTTTATTTTAAGGCTAGACTTGTACATATAGTGCAGCGTGTACATACCAGTGTCCTGCGAAAATGTGTAAGCTTCCATTTACTTGAGGGGGAAGCTCAGCTGGGGGTTCGCCACCTCGCACTGAACGAAGCAGCTAATTATAACGGATTATTGTAAATATATATCGGTTCCCAGCCGAGCTTCGCCGAACAAGGCGTTAAGGCTAATCCTAATTTATTTATATCTTTTGTACATACATGTAAGCTAGTTCAGCTCTAATAGTATTTAATTGAATGCGAGTCTTGCACGATCCGCTTTGTACATATTAACGTTTTAAGTTAGGACGCGATAAGTATCGACTAATAATTGCTTTGTGTACTATATGTAACCATCGGTTGGATATTCGGCTGCACTGAACACCCCCTCCCTTTTATCTTTCGACCTGTTTTCGCTCAATTCTCAGATTGAAATTTTGTACAGGGAAATTACGTGTGCATATGTATAAACCCGCGGCTTTAAATTATTTGAGGGAAAATTCGGGAAATTTTTGGAGGCCAGTGCAGACTTGCGGATAATGGCCTAAAAAAACTTGCGCATCGATCGACGAGAGGATTCATCATCGTGATTTTTTACGCTACGTTGTGCAGATCAATATAACTTGTGGATAATTTATACCACACAACGAATATACGATATAATATAAATATATAAATAAAAAAGACTTGTCATCCAACATTAAATCATTGTGTTTTTACTAAAAAAAAAAATAACCTTCCTTCTTTTTACACCAAATTATTATAAATTACGAAAATAATAAAATTCTTTTGACAAAAGTAACTTTATCTTCTTTCATTTGCTAGTAAAAATTATTTTTATTCAAAGATAAAAATCTTTGGCGAAAGACGATTAATAAAAGAGATATTAAAAAAGAGGCTCTTTTCGTCCAGAAAATCCCCCCCCAGTCCTTTATCCGTCGATTCGACAAATCGATTACCATTTCCCGGAGTCATTAACGCCTGCGCCCTAGAATCCTCGGGGCCGATAGCGCGGCTCGCTAATGGCTCCGACACCCTTTTGCTCCTGGAGACCACCGGCGCGTCCTTATCCCCGCTAATTAGTTCCTGACGGCGATTCTAATAGCCGCTACGTCGTCCTGGCGGAGAGAGAGAGAGAGAGAGAGGGAGAAAAATGCGGCCGGCGAGCAAAAAGAAGAAGCGGATCGAGGACATGCTCCAGTGGCTCCGTCGAGGGCCATTTCGGTCTGCCCAGTCAGGTGGAAGCCGACGCGGACTCTCGGGGGTCGTGAGACTTTGAATTTAACCCTTGTGGGAAACGTCAGGCCTCCTTCGCGGCGAGTGTGTCCAGACGAGGGGTTTATTGAGATATCGAGGCTAATCGCCGGTCGCGACTGACGCGGACTCGGAACTTTTGGAGGAAGCATGCCGTCGGTTCGCTCGAGAGTCTGAGCGATGACGTCATTGCAGGTATCTTATGTTAAAAGTGAATAAAAGAAGCACCGTCCTTGCGTCGATAAAGTATAAATTTTTGTTCTCGCATTAAAAAGATCGCTTTTCAAAAATACATATTATTTCGTGCACTTGAGAGAAAGAGAGAAAAAGGCCAGCTTCCATGAAACTACTTAAAAAGCACGTGACAATGCCGTCCTCTTACTTTCAAAGGCATTGTGCGTTCGCGCGCGGCTCTGAAAAGCCCGCCGGCCGCTGGGAGCGTTCGCACTTTCTCCGCGCTCGGGCATCGCTCGCGTGACGGCACGCGCGTAATAATAGTAAAAGCGAATGTAATCGGGGGTGGGCCGCCGCCGCCGCGCGCGCGGCGCAAAAACCCGCGGGGATCAAAAGAGAGCGCCGCGCGCCGCGTATAATAAAGCGACAAGAGGTAAGAGCAACGAGAGAGAGAGAGAGAGAGAGAGAGAGAGACCCGCCGAGATCTTGTCTCGCGCCGCCGCTGGTCCTCATTGCGCGCTCTCTGGCGAATCTGCGCGCTCTCACTCTCTGTCTTTCTGCTTCCAGGATATGCGAGATTAGAGAGGCGCGTCAGCTTATGCCGTCCGAATACTTAAGCAGTGGTGACAATTAATCGAGGAGCACGGAGAACAGCTGGCAACGAGAGCGAGGAGAAATTAGTGAGCGAGATCTCGGCTTGAGCTGGAAAGAATTTTTTGCTGCCAATTCTAGAATTAATTAATAAGAGGATCAATTCTATAAAATGCAGGAAAAGCAAATTTTTTTTGAAAACACTAAAAGTCCACTATCCGCGCATCATATGTATTCCAAAATGAAAAAAGTCATATCGACGCATCGAAAGGGCAGAAGAGAAGAAAGTCTGAAAAAAAAAATCAGCTAGATCAATCGCCGCTTCCATCAGCAGGAGCGGCGGCAGTGGCAGCGGCAGCAGGAAGAAAGGGTTGCGCCGGGCGCCGGATCGCCATCCGATCTCTCTCTCTCTCTCCTCGTGCGCGCGCGTGCGCGCTGATTTCAATCGCGCGCGAGGCCGGGCTCATAATCCCCCAAATGTTTTCGTCGCTTCTATCAGATTACGGGGCCCTCTCTCTCTCTCTCTCTCTCGCCTCCTTTCATACGGCGCATCTGTCTCGACCGGGCTCCTGCCCCGGCTTCTCTCTCCCTTTTTCTCCGGGACATTTCGCGCCCGCCGCCTGATGAAGATACTTCTGTCGGTCTGCCCGAACGCTTCCCTCCGCGTAAGGAGGCGCAATAACAGTTTAGGCAGATATCCCAAAGTATTATACTTGGCGCTCCGATTTCAGAGACTTTTTGCAGGCGGTTTTCGGCCCTTGGGAAAGTTACCTTTATGGGGACTTGAGAGACATTTTTTAGATTTCTTTTTTTTTTCAGAATATTACAGAAATTTTTGTGGTACAATAAGAAAATTACCATTTTTATACATAATATTAAGCTACTGTTTCTTTCTTCTTAACGCAAACCTTCTCATTTTTTGAGAAACTATATCAGCAGCTTCATAACCCTCCCAACATAAAGCAACCCCGAAAAAAGCACTGTCCTTCCAGCCTGTAAATCCTGCACTTCTCAAAATCATAAACCTCGAAAAAAGGCCCTGAACTCCTGAAAAGCAGCCACCCCTGCACAGAGTAACGAACACATTCTGCATCGCTCACCTCCGAAAGCTTCGGGAAAAAAAGTGGGCGTAAATCAAGAAATTGAGGGTTTTTTGCGCGGCGCGCGGCGTCTTGCACCCCGAAAGCGCGCTCGCGCGCCCGGCCGCGGAATCCGAGACTCGCGCGTGGGAATATCGGACCACACCGGAATCCCGGTGGGAACACCGGGAGCTTTTTGCCCCGGCGATTTCCTAGGAGCCGAACCCCGCGCGGACGGCATTCCCCGGGACCCCGCGACGCGAGCGAGAGGATTATTTATAACTCAATTAGGCTAGGTGAAATTCGGCGCGGCCCGCCGCCGTTGTCCCTCCGTCCCCCCGCCGCGGGCGGAATCCCTTTTTGCGGAGGAGGTGGACGCGCTCTCTCGATTCGCGCTTGTAAATCCTCCCCGAGCATGTGTAGAATCTCGAGGCCGAGTGATGCCCCGTCGGTACGACATTGCTGCGGTGTATATACGCCGCGAGGACGCCTCGAGCCCGAGTCTTTTTCATTCGGACGACGGAAGCCTGGGAGTTTTTGACCGCTGGATTTTGGCTTCCAGTCCCGCGACTCTTGAAATCGAGCAAAAGTTTTCGTGGACTTTTTTTGTTTCGTAGTTTTTTTTTTTTGTAAAGATTAATTGCGCCATTAAAATCCAGGATACGTAAAGACGTGGAAAGCCAAATAAGTTACTTATTATAAGCAAAGATATATTTCACGAGGAGAGAGGGGACCCCGCTTTCCTCGCAATTCTCACATGACACCCCTGAATTTACATTACTCTTCTGCTTTCAGTCGATTAAGCTCTCTCACTATTTTTATTCGATGTAGAGTAGGCTACGTAAACGTGAAAACAGTCACGTATTGTCTGAATCTTATCTGGCTTTATACACGTTTTATTGTGAGCAGTATATTTTATAGAGCTGAACATCTTACGAGGATTATCTAAGCCTTGGGTATACTCGAACTTTATACCACACAATTACGTGCCGTATTTCATAACGTTTAACAATCCGTTGCAAGACTTTCATTCCCAGTCGTTCTCGATTGTTTATTACATTTTTCGGATTATCTTTGTACAATTGACAAACTGTAACCGTAAGCTTATTAAAGAATCGAAACCCATAAAACTAGTTCCTTCAAGCGATCGTTTCCAAACGTTATAGAAAAAGTCGCCTGCTCGCGAAGTAACGACCAGCGGCGCTCACCTCATAAATGACGTACGAACTCCGGCTGCTCTTACGCATCTCTTACAAAACCACCTGAAATTACCGAAAAAGTCAGCGAGCAACGCGCGCTTGCATCATCGCTCGCAATGCCGTCCGCAACTAGATATATACTCCTCTCGCGCGCCCGAGAGCGAGAGAGAGAGAGCCTTTACACGCGGGCGGGCCGTCCCCTTTGGCGCGAGACTCGTCGCCCAGTTATTAATGGCGAACGAAGCCGTGAAACACGTCATTCGGGAGCCTCGCGAGACTCCTCGATCCTCACGGCCACCGACGGCCGCCGCTCCGAGAATTCGGAAATATCAATTCCTTAACGGCGTGTCAGACGGTAATTAATGATTTTTGACGATACGAGCGCGCGACCGAAAAAAGGAACGCGACGCGCGGGGGGCCGTAAATTTCTCGCAAAATCCCCCCCCCCCCCCAAATGATTCAATTATTTATGCTTATTGCTCCTCTTTCCCCGACGGCTCCGAGGAGGGCCTTTCGACGCGAGCGCGGATTTGTATATTATTTTGAAATAGCTGAGTTATTCGGGGACTAAGCTGATTGAAATTTAACGGCTAATAACATAATTTACGCCCAATAAAATTTTTTATTTAAGGATTTTATATTCCGTTTGTTCGAGAAAAAAGGCGCAATGTTTAATAGAGACTATAACGAGAATTGGGTTTATGAACTGATACTTTCTCTAGTAAAAAGTGTGGTAAACAAAGTCAAAAAGGAAACTGGTATTTTCCCGATTTTGTTTTCAGAAAGAAATGATTAATTGACTACATTTACATACAATTTATTAAAAGAAGTTGAGTAATTCAATAATCTAATGCAGAATGCATACATCAACGCGTTGAGAAAATTTCTAAAAATTTAACTAATTTGCAACCGATAATTGAAAAAAAATAAATCTAACGTTAAAATGTATATCCCCGCCGCATTAATTAAGTCCCAATATTTACTCGAAAAAAAATTCGACCGCACCATTAGCATATCTGCATTAATTTTCATCAGATATGTTACACGTACTAAAAGCTTGTAAAATAGCATTTTCTCAACGAGATTATCTCGTGGCCGGAGTCAAGTTTTACAAGTCAATCGGCCATATATCTAAAGCTTACGGAGCCGCTGATTTCTTCACCGGCCCCGTAGCGAGACAGCGGGAGGTCGCTCTCTCTCGCCTCCTTAAAAAATGTCGCGCGCACAGGGAACACCCCGCGCCGCGGCCCGGGGGGAATATCGGTAGCCTCCGCAGTCAATAAAACAAAGAGGCGATTTCGAAGGTCGCCAGAGAGAGAGAGAGAGAGAGAGAGTAGTATACGAGGAAGCCGAGCGGATTAAACGCTAACACGGATTTCTAACGCGCGCGGAGCTCGAATTTGCATGAAAATGCCGCGCGACGCCTCGGCCATTAATCATCCGGAAATATATAATATAGTCATCGCGGACGAGTCATTTGCATTTCTTTAGCCGCGGCGGAGAGCGGTTTCGTTTTTTCGGATTTCTTTTGCCGGAGAGGCTTCCTAGGAGGTCCGACTTGTTTATACCGATGTTGATGGGCTGCTAATATCATTTTTTTTTTTGTTCTTTTTCGATAAATTGCTCGCGCGACCGCGAGGTGATTCATAATCCGTAATTAAAGTTTATTTTTCCGCTCGATTCTGCAGAGCCGAAACCACGAGCGAAAGCCCAGCAGAAGCGGAGTCGAAAAATCGCGTAATTTCACAGGCGAAACGCGCGGCTCGCGCAAAAGCAAGCATATCTGGGCAGCGCGCAGCGGAAAATTAATAGCGAAAAGAGGTTGCGCGCGGCGTCGACAACAAGTCCGCCTTCGGAGTGACGAGCAGCGGAGCAAGAGAGAGAGAGAGAGAGAGGGAGCTTATGCGTACACGTACACGGACCACCTGGTCAGGCCGAGTCGGGGCTCATTCTTCTGTCCGCAGCGCGAATCCTCGCTAAATTAGCATACTCTCGGTGCGCGTTTTCTCTCGCTCCCCTTTGTTCTCTCGGCACTGCACCCGGAGGCGCCCGACGATGAGCCGGCAACAAAGCGCGCGCGCCGAGAGAGCTTTCGATCCGCCGAGAGCAGCCGCTGCTCCGGTGCTAATTGTTGCTGAACGCGTCTTTTGGTAACTGCACTGCTCTTCGTCTTTGTGCGCTCTCTTCCTTATGTTTTTCGATTTTAATGAATATACGCGCGACTCGGCTCGGGGAGCGTAAAAATGTTTCTGTTTTTACGCCAAAATACTGGAGCGCAATTCATTAATAACGCAATAAAGCGAAACAGTGCACGCCGATGCATAATTCGTCTAATTACCTCCGCTGACTGGCTTAACACCATTCCGAGTCTCGAGCTCCTCGCCACATCGCGCGTCTCGGCCGATTACATAAATTCGAAAACCGAGCGCGCGCTCGGGGGGCCTTATATACTCTCAATTTCCGAACTGTCCACCGTACGTAATATACGCCTCAGCCCCGTGCAGCTCGCGCTCGCCACACATAACAAATGGCTCTAATTGGCCTCGCGGTCAATTACCGTGATTTCGATTATGGGCTTGCGCGCGCGCCAGGCGGGAAATGCAGCCGCTCGGAGATTACTCGGCATGAGTAGCGAGAGTCGAGAGTCGGAGGAACACCCGTATCGTCGACCAGAGCGAGAGGGAGAGAGAGAGAGGGAGGGAGGGGGGGACGAGAGACTTCCACTCTTCGGAAAGATTACGCGGCTAATTAATGCACGCGGATCCCTGAATTCCTGCCTTTGGGAAGAGAGGCAGAAAGACAAGAAGCAGCAGGACCAAAAGGAACGGGGAAAAGATTAGCGTCGCGCGCGGCCAGAGAGAGAGAGAGAGAGAGGGACGATCGGGGACGTGGGAATCGCTCTCCGATTCTCGTAAATCAATCTTATTGCGAGTATATCGAGACAAATCGCTCTTTCTCTCTTTCGATCTTTCGCTCTGGTCTCGCTTGTTTCGCCGGGGATACCGGGGGAGAAAAATGCGGAGAGCCGATGACAAAACTCTCGCGATCGTGGCCTACTAGAACACGAACAAAGGCTTGTTAAGGACTGCCGCTCATTATTTATGACCGATCCGATAAGGAATTTTCTTTAAATTGACAAGATCATGACGCTTCGAGTGCGCGCTGATGTCACTGTGTCTTTGACCTCCGATCTCTTGTCGGTCTTTAAAAGTTTAAATTATAAATAGTTATAACCTCGGCGCGGTTCCGCGAATGCGACTAAACATTTCGGCGGTCACGGCGGAACACCAGGGGTGTAAACTGCAGGCCCGAGACTTGTTTACAAGAAACCGAGTCGAAAGAACGGACGAAATGAAAGAAGGTTGACCGGTAATGATTAGCCATCCGATTCGCGCCGGGCATAAAAGAAAGATTTAATAACGGACTGCAGCGGAACTCCCCGCCGTGCCGATTGTTGTCCTAAACGCTCGTTTTACGATTGTCACTCACTCCGCTCGATTAGGTCGAACAACAAAACGGTGTAAGTATATTTCTTCCATTATCGAGGCGAAGGGGATCCATTACCGCGAGAATTATCAGTCCGACCGTTAAACAGCTTCAAAATTTAGCGGAATTATCCGAGCAACGCTTCTAAAATTAAATCGCGAAAGCTCGAGAGAAAAAAAGGAGTTTTTTTAAAACGATTGATCGATACGTCGGGGCTCTTACGGTAATGTACTCTCTCGGAAGCGAGCTGGCGTTCTCATAAAGGAGTTGCTCGGGCTGTGTTTAAAGGCGCGTATATACCACCTATATAAGCGAGTCTTTATCCTCGCTCTGCCGGAGATATAAACATTCGGCGAGTCACGCCACTCTCTCTCTCTCTTCCCGAGAGAGAGAGAGAGAGAGAGAGAGAGATACGCTCGCTATAAAGTCACTCGTTTCGTGAATTGGATCAGCGGCAATGATGCGCCGGACCACCGTGACCGATCGACAAGCCCATCGCACTCGCTCCTCGATCCGCCGCCGCTCTCCCCGAGACTCTATTACCGATCGCGTTTTTTCCCATCGATTCAACTGCTCTGGCTCTTGGCCCTCTCTCTCGCGTCCTCGCTTGCTCTTCCTTTTTTACGGTCTTGTTCGGCTTTCTGCAGGCGCGCGCGCGCGCGCGCGGGGCCCCCGATATCGGCAGGCAAAAAATCGCGTGTTTGTTCGATTCTTAATTTCCTGTGTGCGCGCGCGCGAGCGGGGTTTGTGTGCTCAACCGCGGTCTTTGTTCGCCCGCTATGTCCAAACGAATTTGTTACGGAACTTTGCGCGATAATTCCTGGATTGATGCTTCGTGTATATAAGAGGGGAAAATGCCCCTTTTTCGAGCACCGAGGAAGCGCGTATACGCTCTGCATCTCATTATGTGCGATACTCCACAATTTTCAAAACTGTTTTTGTGTATATACTTAAAAAAACTGAGCATTTTTTTCTCCGTTTTACCGGCAAAAAGGTAAATGAAGCCGCGCGGCGACGAAAAAGGAGCAGCAGGGCTCGAATTCGAACGCGAGGGCACCTCGGAAGAGTGAAGAAAACAAGAGTTTAATTAAAAAAAGGGCGAATTTTAAAGATTTACAAGTAAGTCATAAGCCCTGGCTCTCTTTCATTTGGATACTATCCTCGCGGCTCACGAGTGCATATACACGTGAAAGGTAGACAAAGAAGAAAATGAGGAAGACAAAGAAGCCGGGAGAGGGAGAGCGGCGGCGAATGCATGTGCGAAGTGAGCGCGCGCGCAAAAAAGGAGGAGAGCACCGAGGGAAGGGAACGCGCGTGCGTGAGGGGAGTTTAAGGCCTATATCGGACCCACCGCCGTGTTCCGTGAGGCTCATAATTATACGTGGCAAGGCCGTGAGCTCGCGCTCTCCGGTCTCTCTTTCTCTCTCTCTCTCGCTCTCGCGCAAGAGAGGCGTCAAAAATCGCCCCTAGCGGGGCCGGCCCCGACCGGCCATTATCGAAATTGATATTTTATTGAGCGGCGGCCCCGCGGCCGAGAGAGAGAGAGAGAGAGGAGAGATCGGCCGCAGCCGCACCGAGCGCGCCAATATCTGCCCAAAGAGCCCGGGTTATTGAGTTATTTCTCGATAATTACGAATCAATAACGATAATTTAACGGAGGAAGGTATTAAAGGCCCCCAAACGGCGGACGTCTATATCCTCCGTATACCTGCGCGCGGCTCTCTCTTCCCCTCCTCGCGGCTCCATTAAAGCCGCCGACTGCAATTACCCAAAGTATTTTCACACTTCTCGTTAATCGCGGAGCTGTAAGCCACACACGCACGAGCGTCCGACTTTCCGAGTAAATTCGAGCGCGGCTCTGACCCCCCGAGTATATATATATATAGTGCAGTGCCGCGCGAAAATTCGCGCTTTGGCTCATTCAAATTTCGTTCGTTTACTCGGATCGGCCGCTGTGGCTTTTTTTTTTTTTTTAAACTTGTTATTGTCTCGTCTGGAAAAAAATGTCTCGAACGCCGCGCGAAGGGAAGCAATCAGCCGGCGTTTCTAGGTGGCGGCTCGGAAAAACGCGGCGCACAAAACGAAATGTCACGTAATTATCAAGGTAGGTGTTCCGCTCTCGGTGCCGCAAAAAAAAAAAAAAAAAAAAGGAGAGGAAGGCCCGTCGTAAAGCGGCGCTTAGGTCTCGCTCCGACGCCTCCCGCGACGGCCGTAAAAGCCGCGCCAGCGGTAGTCCAGAAATTAGAGTCTCCGCGCTCCGAGCTTCTTTCTTTCTTTCTTCCTTCCTCGAGCAATCGCCTTTCGATGAAAGCCGACGCCTTTTTCGGAGACCTGCGCGGAATTTGCTTCTGCCGACCGTCGACGGCGAGCTTCTTCATCTCGCTATTTAGAAAATAATCTACAGCGTTTTAAGAACGAAAAAAAACGCGAACCTCAGATATATCCGCTGGACGCGTCTAAATCCGGCACATTACCGCTTGGAATTTCTCCGTTTCCCGGTCGACGAACGGATCGATCAAGACGTTAAACGGGCAATTTGCGTCGTTACGCTCGTCAAAGAGCCTCAATTTCCCGGGAATGCAGCCGATAACACAATAAAGAGCGCGCGGCCCGCGGAGCCGCTCATTATCATATTTGATATAATACTCGCGGAGCGAGAAGAGGGCAGGCACGCAAGTGCAGAGCCGCGAGAGCGCGCGGTAGCCAATGAAAGCGATGCTAATTGCCCGCCGCTAACTAACGGCTCACTTAGCGCAAATAGCGCGAGAGAGCCCCGCCAGGCCAGCAACAGCCTGTTGCGCGCCGCAGATGTTTTGCGCTCGAGCTGCTGCTCTGCTCCTCCTGCCTTTTCTTCCTCGGGGATTATGCGAAAATTCGAGGGGAAGTGTCAGGCGGGGAGTTGAACTCCGATCGTCGATGTTTTGTATACCATTTTTAAGAGTTGGCCATTAAAAACGGTACTGAATACTTTAATAAATAAAGATGTGCGTTTTACTAATTTTAACTTTGGAGCGACGAAAATAGATGCAAACTCTCGCAAGGTTGGCTTGTTTGTAAAATGTCTGCAGCCGCGTAGCACAATAAGTGGGTGGTCGCAGTAGACACACATTTGCAGAGAACGGGAAACAAGTGTTTCCATTAATCACGAGTATTTTACTCCACCTCCACCCATACATTCAGCTGCTTCGCGAATTCCCCCGACGATCTTTCAAGCAGCATATCGTAGAGCATTATTTAAAGTAAACAATACACCCTGCACGCTTCTTAACAAATTTACCGTCATTAAATTGCATGCCGATGCATATCCGAAAGAATAATTCCCTTAAATCTCGAGATTGAACAAAGTCAGCAAGAAAACAATGCTCGCCCAGTTATAATATTCAGCCGCGATCCGAGACGAGCGGCGGCAACGGCCCAATGGTACTCGCCTCTCTGCCTCGGCGGGAAAATTGAGACGTCCGAGTCTCGGGGGCCTCGCGCGCGGCCTCGGCGTCCCTCTCGATATACACGCTTGCGTACATGAACTTTAACATCGGCGGCCGCCTCGGCGCGTAATTCACGTCCCGGCGAACAAAAATATATAGCGCCCCGCGAATATAGACATCGTCGCCTTTATCTCGCGGCCGGATCATCGCTATCCGTCGTCGCCCCGCCTTAATTCACAGCCCCACCGGGCCATAACTCGCCGACGGGCTTTACCTCGCGTTTATGTAGTTTTAATAATGCCTGATATCCCTCTCTCCTTCTCTCTCCGCTACACCCCGCTGGGCGAGCGCGCGCTGGTTGTGTGGTCGTATATGAACCGGCCGGCTACATTGTCTCTGTCTCGCTCTCGCGCTGCTCATGATTTCGTTGCGGCCCGAGTCCGTTTCGAGGGAGAGAGAGAGAGAGAGAGAGAGAGAGGGGCTCTCTATTAGCGCTGCGCAGTGAATCAGCGGTCTTCACCGAGGAGGGACTTTGTGCGATCGATTACGCGCGTTTATTCAACGTAATCGAGCTGTGTAACTCTGGTATTTTCGATGAGGACGGAGCGATTGCTCCGATTGAGCTTTTATTCGAGGGTCTAAGCGGGGGATTGAGCTGTTTTATCGGGAACAATTGCTTTGTCGGGCAACGAGCTGCTTATTATACTTTTCCTCCTTTGAAAGACTCGAATAAACTAAAATATATAGATACTCGAATAAACTGTCACCGACCTGTTACTCGTTTCGGGCTTACAAGATGTTAATTTGATGGGGGGCATTAATTTTTGAGCGGAAACCCTGACAGCCACGAGGCGCATTACATGTTACTTTAGGTAAAATAAAATTTTTACACGTACTTAAAAAAGGCGACTTTATGCCCGGAATGACACCACGACCCTTTAAAATTTAAGCTCCGGCTCTCGGTCGGGGCCCCCTAAAATAAATTCCGCGCTTTATTATTCCCGCAGTATATTAATCCATAAAAGTTCCTCTCTCTCTCTTTCTCCCCCGAACCCCCTCGGCATTGAAATACAGCTCAATCGTTCGCTCTCTCTCTCTCTCTCGGGTGTATCGCCGCGGCAAATCAGCCATAACTCATAGCGCTCTCCTCGGTACATCGCATATTTAACGCAAATTGCAGAAAAATAGCCGCGTGTCAGCGCTCGCATTTACAAGCTGCGAGAAAAAGGGGCCCCAAGAAAGATGGGACCCTCTCGCGGAGCACACATGTTAACAGGACTTTTAAACTTTTATTAATAAGGATAAATCAGAGGCGCCCCGCGGATGAAGTTGTGCGCCTTTACGACCTCGGCCGATGTCGTCCTCGTGTGTGTGTGCGCGCGCGCGTCTATGTGTGTATGTGTGCGCGCGCGCGCCGCGAGATATTTATCGACTTGCATCGTCCGGCGTGTCCCGCGGGCCCTAAGAACAGCCCGCGGGGAGGGAAGCGAGCGCAGGGATATCTAACGCGAGCCCTGCATCATTTATGAAATTTTTCCGAGAGAGAGAGAGAGAGAGAGTCTCGAGCTTTAACGATTCTCGCATTCCGAGGTGGTGCAGACCCCGCCGAAGAGTCACGATCTTTTTTGCCCCGCTGGAATGCGAGCGAAGGTAATCGAGCCGAGCGCGCGGGGATAACCGCACCGAGTCCCGAGTCTTAGAGCGAGCAATTGCTCCTAAATGTGTGTGTGTGTGTGTGTGTGTGTTTGTGCCTCTTGCCGTTTTATGCCGGGATCCCCAATTTTGTGGGAACGATTTTGCGTAATAATGTGACAAACGTGCACGGGAATCCGTTCGAGTGATGCAGGTCGACGAGCAAACTTTCACCGGAAAAATTTGATATCGTAAAAGTAGTAATTTACGAAAAAACAAATTATAATTTATGGAAAGCTTATTTTTTTTTCTTTTTTTTTTAAGCATAAACACAGTTCGTTTTCGTAACCATTATAATTTAAATTTATAGTATTTTAAAAAGTTGATTTATGGCACGTCTAAGCTGAGTTTGCGGGGCAATTAAGTTCAAAATTAACACTCCGAAGATTATGAAATAATTATATCGATAAATTTATAAGAAACTCTCTCGGGGAGGAAAACAAGGAGAAAACTTTTCAAAACCAACTCATTTCGAACCTAACGTCTATTAGGATAATTTTACAATTTAACCGTCGGCCAAGCGTTTATTATTATAATATCCATTTCCCGGTAAAAGTGATAAATCAAAGTTTATTTCAATATAATTAACAGAGTCGTTAAACGGCGAACTGCTAATGAAAATTCCTCATAATCCAGGCAGCTCTCCTCGTAACGAGCCAATTTTCCAGCGCTCGCTGCCTTTTTTCCCTCCGTCCGAAAAACTACCTATTTACACTTTATCGCGCTCCCTCTGTCCTCCCGCTGAAAATAAAAAAAAAAAAAAAAATACGGGCGTATAACTCACCGAATTACGATCGCTCTCTCGCCCTAATTAACGATTCCGCTAATGGAAAACCCGGGGGCCAATTAGCCGCGCGCGCGCGCTTCGGCATTATTAAAAATGAGCGACACTCAGCATCGGCCGAGAAATCCGGGAATTTTAAGCGCGCGAGATTAATTAGCCGATGTGTTTATATGTACGCCGCCTCGAGCGAATTATCGGCCGTGAGAGATTTTTGCGCTTAGCCGCCGCTCGCCGCGGAGAGCTGTAAAGATCGGGGGCCCCCGGTTAATGGCTTTTGTTAATTAATGAAGTGGCGGTAGGCGTCCGCAGGTAATTTTGAGTTACGATTCCTCGCCGCGCGGAGGTATGCGCAACGATATCTTAACGATATGCGGGGAAAGAGCGCGCCGGGAAGAGAGAGTGTTGCGAAAAACTTTGTGCGCGAATTTGTTGTCCATTAGAGCCTTTTAAGACTTTTTATAGGCTGCACCGCCGCCGCCGCGTAAGAGGTTTATGCCGCGCTGCGCAATTTTTTTCCGCAAAAAGTGAAAATAAGCGCCTTAATGCGTTGACGTCGCCAAGCAGAGAGTTACCTTTTCAGAAAAAAGGCAATTTACCGCAAAACTCTCTTTCGAGAAGCAAATATTAATTAACCCATTGACTCGAAAATTGTTAGCCAATAATGCAGCTTCCTCTATTTGGAAAGTATAAAATTTTCAGCTGCGAAATCGACAGTCTAAGTGATTTCGGTAATCTTTTTTTACCGCGCAATACACGAATGCTTCCAACTAATAAAAAAAAAAAAAAAAAAACGGAAGAATTCTCGGGAGGAAAAAAAGGAGAACTCTCGCCAGCCTTATCCGCAAAACGCTTTAGCAGGAGAGTCAGAATGAGGAAAGCTCCCAGGTCTGGAGCATCGTCTGGAATGTCATTCTCCGTCTCTGTTTCGCAGGTTCCTTACCACCGGCGGCGCGGCGTGTCCCTCTAAATTACAGCCGTCTCGCGCATGAATCGCGAAATTAGGAGAGAGATTCGGAAATTAGGCTCGGCCGACACTTTGCCACGCTCGAACGAGGAGAGGGGGGGGGGAGGGGAGGGAGAAAATTATACCGGGATTCACACGGGGCCACACGCGGCATGTATTTTTGTGCTCCAGATCTCTCGGCAGCTTTTAATATGCACCTTATTATTGAGATCGCTAATTTCCTTTTTTTTTTTGGCTCCTGCCTGATTTTGTGGCTTTAGCCCGCTGAAATGGCCAAGCTATTTCGGTTCGAGTTTTTATAGTGCGAGCGATTCGATGAGTTTATTTTCTGTAAAAAAAAGTAAATAAATAAATAAGTACACTTTTTTCGAGGCGAAACGAAAGAAATCATTTAAATATTAATTATCGATATTTAAATAAGAAAACTCTCCATGAATATTTAAAGTGACTCATTTCACAATCACTTATAGTAAATACTCTGTTCGCAAAGAAGTTGCTCGCTAATAAAAATGAAAATATTTCCGCATAAATACATAGCGATGAATGAGATTTGCCACTTTTCCATTCGGATCGCTTCTGGGAAGCTTATTTAAGCTGTACTCGGGCGTTTTTCCCACTCGGCGAGCAAGCTTTTGTAGCAAGTTGTCGCGCGCTCCGCACAAGCCAGGAGTAACGCTCGGAGAGGTGACTAAAGGCCTCTTTCGCCGGCGGCTAATGCGTTTTCATCCGCGCCTCCGCGAGGAGGAGAGAACGCGGAAGGTCAGGTTCCCCGCTCTAAGTGTCTCTAAATACCTGCCTAATGAGAGTTTCAATTGCTGTTTGCACATCGTCCCGCTTCCGGCGAACGGTGCATTTCTCTCTCTCTCTCTCTCGCGCGCGAAACAAAACCGAGCGAGATAAGACCCGTCATTACGGCCCGCAGCAGCAGCTGGAATTTTTAGAACGAGGCCGTTATAAATCGGCAGTTTTTGCCGGATTCGAGCCCGGAATGTCGCGGCCAGGAATCCTGAAAAGTCGAGGCTGTGTATTTTCGAAGTTTTTTGCCGGGGGAGCAGCGCCTGCCGATCGGGTAATCGTTAGAGCCCCGAGCGCGACATCCGATTTTCCTCCTCTTTTTCTAACCCTCCCCCGGGGAATGTATTTTTGCAAAAAGCTTTCTCATAGTATACTGACATATTAAAGCTCGACAAAACCGGTCTACTAAAAGTAATGCGATATTTGTACGGGCAGGAGAGAGAGCTGTTAAGTTTTAACAGCTCTTCTATTTTTAAATCCAAAGAGCAAAATTAATCGAGCAAAGGTAACGGCAGATTTTATATCTTTACGCATAAAGGCTCGATAAATATGTGCGCGCGCAAACTTTCCTCTCGCGCATAACGTCCGACATTGCGCAACGGCGCAAAAAGGAGAACTCTCCCGGCTCCCCCTTAACGATTATAATAAACCTGAAAAGCATCGGTTTACTTTAAAATTAATTAATGCATGCTTAACGACACACTTATTAAAGCCACAGCGGGTTATCTTTACGGCTCGTGCCCGCGCATACACATTCCGGTACAATTAAATCCGCGCGCTAATCGCCCGCGCGACGAGAGAGAGAGAGGGCGCATGCGCGAGCGAGCTCTCTCGCGCCGCGATAAGCGCACACGCCGCGGTTGACATCGCGAATTACCCGCCTGTAAACACCTCCCTAATTAAGATTCGAACATTTTAACGTCCCTCCACCGGGGACCCTAATAAACTGCCTGAGGTACGAGCGCGCGCGGGGATTCCCCCGCTAACTTTATGCGATCGTTTAATTAATACCGGCGTGACGACCCACCACCGCGACGAGGAAGACGAGCCGACGCAGCTCTCGCGTCTCCCGCGAGAGAGACGCGCAAAGGCTTATTATCCGAGACAGGGCCGGTTATGGATGCGTCCCCGCCTCGCGGAGGAGGGCCGCGCGCCAATCCTGAGATGCGACGCTGAAGGATTCCGCTGGATTGGGAGCAGGAGGTGATTGAGGAGCGTTGCCGATCTTCGGGCTTGTAAACAGACTTGCCGCGGGAGCTCGTCTCGTCGGGTTTTCGTCCGCTGAAACTGGAATATATATTCGTTCTCGAGTACTTTATTTCCTGAATTTTCGACTTCGTTTATCAATTCTTATCGTTAAAACTTCTATATACCCACCGAAGACCAATAATTTTGCATTAATACTCCGCGAGAGAAGCTGGGAAACCGTACACAGCGAACTCGAGAGCTGACAGGCGAAAAATACAGGCTTCGCAGTAATAAGCAAGAAAGAAAGCCTCCGAATAAATGAGCTCCCCGGCGCACTCGGCACTCGGCAGCCGATTGCGCGCTCCGTCTTAATTTCCGGCCGCGGCACTCTCTTGACACTTGACGTCGCTCTCTCTCTCTCTCTCTCTCTCTCTCTCTCTCTCTCTCTCGAAGCGAGGCAAAAAGGGCCCCGAGAGAGCGCGAAGAAGGGTTATATACACGAGTAAAGACGGAGCGCGCGCGCGCGACCGCCCTGCGAGTCTCCCACGCTGGCGGCCCCGCGCGCGTTCCGAGAACAATTAAACGGCCCCGCGAAAAAGGGCCTTAAGGGCGTGTGCTCTGGCACCGTAAACGCAAGCGTGATTAATTGCGGCGAGCCGCGCGCGAGCGACCGCCCAAAGGACAACACAATAAGTCGCGCCGCCAAGCAGCCCGAGAGAGAGAGCTATCGAACGCGCCGCGCGTGACCGTTTTGCATGCTGGAAACTTGCACTCGAGAGCTGACGATGCCTGTGGCAGGAAATTCAAGAGCTGATTTACGCCCCCCGAGAGCTGCTTTGTCTCTCTACTTTTGCAGAGACTTTGAGAAGTTTTTTTGAAACTGAATCTTAAGGATCAATAAAGGTATAATCGGACTTTCCCTGAATTCCTCCCCGACGCAATAACCAGCAAGCACATTGTCAGCTAAACCACCGGGGGAAAAGATGCCGCTCGGCTCCGTTAAAGTTTTACAGCTCTCGCGCCTAAAAAGCCCCGACTCCGGCATTCCCGAATCAATTTATCGGGCTATTACTCAGGCAGCCGTAAAATAATAACGCGAAAAGCAGTCGATTCCCCCGCGCTTCATAATTAAGATTACGGCTGAAAAATCCGGCTGATAAATTTATCAAAGCGAGCGTAGTCGAGGGCCGCCGCGGCAGCAGCGGCTCTCGCGCTCGTAAAAGGTGGCCGCCGCCGCCGCCGCAAAAAATGGCGTCGGGAGCAATTTTTTTTCGGGGCCATTTTCCCCCCGAGCGGCAGACGCGCCAAAATTACACCCGGCCGATGGGACCACCCATCGGGGGCCCCCCCGACCAATCTCCTTCGGGCTAATCGCGAGAGCGAGCACACATAGAGGTGGGGTTAATTGCAATTTGCAAGCGAGGGAGAAACACACTCGGGCCCCGCGCGCCGAGAGATCGCTCTATTAGGCATACGTGCCTGCCTGCCTGCCTGCCTGCCTTGCCTTCCTTGGGAGCCACGGCGAATTTACGGCTTTTCGGAGCTTTATGATTATTTATTTACTGGGGCTATTGATTTTTAGGGCCCCTTTTACGCGCGCCGAACTTTCTGCGGAGATATTCTTGCGAAGGTTGCTTTTCTTAATGTGGCGCAGGTTTTTTGCAGCGACGTGCTTAATTTGATAAAAGATATTTATAAAACAAATCCAGTTTAATGCATATACCTATTATGCTACAATGCAATGCAACATAAATTTTTCTTTTAATCAACTACTTATTCGTTATGCTGATAAAATTGATAAAGAAGCAGACAGTTTGCTTGCAGATATATTAAAGCAAACCTTGGACGATGTCTTATGTTAAGAGATATCAATCCTGGATGTGTATTTTGGATTCAAATTCTGAACAAGTGTAAAAAGAAAAACCAGACTTGCCTTATTTTATACTTTCGTAGGAAGTAATGCATAATACTTGGCCAATATTTGACCAACATTCGATTAATATTCGGCCAATATTCAATCATTATTCAGCGAATATTCGGCCAACGTTCGACCATTATTCAGCTAATATTTGAGCATTCAGCCAGTGTTCGGCCAGTGTTCGGCCATTATTTAGACAATATTCGACCATTGTTCGATCATTCGGCCAATAGTCGACCAGTGTTCAGCCAATATTCAACCATTATTCAGCCAATATTCGATCATTCGGCTACGTATATATTTCACTATATTTGTAAATTGATTTCAATTGACTTTTTTTTAATTTGTATAAAAATTTTATGCCTTGCTGAGAGGTCATTTAATTACCGCTGTTAAATAAATAATACTTTTGATATTTTTATTACCAAAAGTGAAATTGTAAAGATAAATCATACTTGCCTTATTTTATACTTTCGTAGAAAGTAATTTTATTAACTAAACAAAAAATTCCAATAAAATTTATTAGCACTTCAGCGACATAATTTGAGTTTGATAATTGGATAAACGATAAAAACTCCCCAATTAATTTTTTTAATCACGGAAACTCAAATAAAGCTTTGGAACGAAGCACGAAGAAACCATAATCCCGAAACAATGTGGAGGACAATTAATAAGTAGAAATTTCATAGTAATTACTCAGCCCTGGCATTAAGCTCCTAATGCGCGCAGTTAAATCCAAAATTAGCCGCGCCGGCCGCTTTTTCCGTCCCCTCTTTCGCCCCTTATATTCTCGATCACGAAATTCCAGCGCTCTCGCCACCTAGCCGCTATTACGACGTTCGTCCGCTCACGCAATATTTTTAATCGGCAAATATTTCACTTTCCGACCGTAATTTTCGGGGCGAAAAAAATTTATAATAGTCCCGAAAAAATACAATCCCCCCCCTCTATACTAATAACAAATTACGTGTGGTCTAAAAGGGGCGCGTGCGCCCACCGGAAACACCATATAATTACCTTAATTTGACCTTCTAATAATAAAGACGCTGCGCGTGCGATATCGCCGATTCTTTTTAAGAGGACGATTCTTTTTAAGTGGTCCTGTAAAAAAGAAATATTCCCAAATTCCGCAGAGGTTATTTCGTGTATACGCGAAAGCTTGATTAAAAGTGCATTTTTTCCGTATTTTTATAGTTGCACTAATTTGGCCGAAAGCCCTTCGGTGCAGGTAGAGTTATTTATAGCACGAGCCAATTGTTCATCCGAGACGTTAAGCTTATTTTTTAGAGTACATAAAAATTCTTTTTACGCAGCAGGTAAATACAGGTTCTGGTCATTTGCCTGATTTTTTTTACATTCGCCGAACCGAATACTTCTCAATTCGTCGTCGCTAAAGAAAAATTAACAGAAACAGAAAGAAAAGAAATCTGCAAAGAAAATACAGTGACTTGCAAAAGAACAATCCGAGCGAACAATCAAAGCGCAAGTACTCGTACAGCGCGCGAGCCATAAACCCCGCAGCAATCTCAAAAAGACGAGGAAAGATTTTCTGTATATATATCCGCGGCGCAGAATGCCCCGTATGCGATATAACGCCCGGCGAAAAATCCGGCGACGCTCGCGGCTTTATGGGCCCGCGAAATTCCAGGCTCGCTGTAAAACTATTTTATAGGAGAGGCGCGCGCGCGTCCTTTTGCTTTTACTACGCGGGATCGTTCTCTCTCTCTCTCTCTCTCTCTCTCGGGGGCGACGCGCGTCTCCGTATATATAAACTTAAATTACAGCTAAAAGCTGTGTTCTACACGCCCCATAAAGAGGCCCTCTAATTCCCGAGTTTTTATTTCTGCTTACGTTTTCGCTTACCGTCTTGCTTTGTGTGCCGAGATTTTTTTCTTCCTCCGGGGCTCTCGATGAAGATGTCGTTCGATGGATTGTTTTTTTAGTATATTAAGAAAAAATGAAAGGACGGGTGACGAGGACTTTCGAAAATTGCGAGGGGTAAGCAATAATTCAATAAGATTTATCTTTTGCTTTTGTATGAAAACACTGTTTTATTAGCATTTCACTTCACAGAATAGTAATACGAAGTATAATTTGCAGGATAATTGATTAGGTGCTATACACTTCAATTAAAAAGTATTATAAGAAAGATCTTACGTTTAAGAAAGATACGAAGGTAATTGGTTAAGCCTATAATTAATTATAGTCAAGCGTACACAGCAGATTATAAATATTTACTGTTGCATTAATTTTAACATGAAGATCCTGTACATAGTAATGAACAATGCAATATAATGGACACATTAAGATAAACGATTTATAGCCGTTGTAAATTTCGAAAAAGCTTCAAAAAGACGATTATGCGATAAAAATATACAAACCTACGCAGTCCTAATTCTAGAAACAACATTTCTATATAATAAATTAAATTTTTACACCTTAAAATGGCAGGTCTTACGTCCTAGAATAAAAGTTGAGAAATACACAGCCAGCAGTCTTATACGAAAATATTCAAAAAGCTTGTTGCGTCCGATCGACTTTCTTAGAATACGCGATTACAAGTGTACAATTGATATTGAGCAAATACTGTCGCTCGCATTATACTATGAAATAATTTAAACTTAACTACGGGAAATTTGAATTTTGCTATCTGATTTCTAGATACAATTTTCATGCAAATCCTCGTCGATTTGCATCCTCATGGCATTCGTGATCGATCGCCGCAAGTAGGATAGTTTAATGTAAATCACCGCCTTTGAGATCATTAATACTTTATGACGCACGATAGCAGCCAGTAAGATTTATTATTCTCAGTTTGTTAATCAATTGAAAAGTAGCGATTCGTTTAAATACAATTTCACTTGGTAAAATTCATTTTAACGAGGTAAAGAGCGATAGTTAACGTGAAGATAATAAAGGTAAGTCAATTTTTGATCAAACGTCCTTAAAGGATAATAATTTTTTTCGAGTAATAATTTAAAATTAGTTAAAAAATCACAGAATTTTCGAACTTCAATTCACGAAATTGCATTAATTCCCGTCCGTCAAAAACCGCCTTGAGGTTATCTTATACCAAGACTTTTACATTAGAAAGAAGTCGAATCCTTTAATAGAAGCTTTAATAATCTCATAAAAAAGCAATAAAAAGAATCTACTATACTATATACTAAGAACTTTAAAAACTCAAATCTAGATCCATAAAACACACAACTGCGCCTCCCGCATCTCACGTAACAATTGAAAGCCTCACCAAAGCCACACATCCGTCCGTCGATCGATATAAACTAGCATAGCTCTCTATCCGAAAAAAAAGTCCTCCCTAGCGGCACGTGTTCAGCGTCTTCTTGACGTCGCACGTATCGCACGTGACGTAGCAGCACCACGTGAACTTGCACTGGCACTGGACCTTCTCCTTGACGATCCTCGTGTCGTAGCCCCTGCCGCAGCAGAGTAGCTCGCAGCCGTCCACCCCCTCGGAGGTGGCGTTGCACTGTCTGCCCTGGGTGCCCAGGGCGCCGGTCTTACGGTTGGCCTTGCAAAAGTCCGGCGAGTCCTCGCTGTAGATGAGGTCGTAGCGGCCGGGCGGCTTGATCGTCTGGCCCTCGGTGATGAAGCTGTGGCCGTCGTTGCTCGGGATGACCTTGGCCGCGCCGTCGAACGACTCCTTCAGGCGGTTGCCGACCTCGCGGAACGACGGCATCTTGCGCCAGCAGGTCTTCACCGTGCAGGAGCCCGACAGGCCGTGGCACTTGCACTCGGTTCGCATGTTGTTGCGCACCACCTGTTTTTTGCGTTAGAAACGGGAGGTTTGCTTCTTAATAGGGGGGAATTACGTGGGAGGAGGTCTGGTATACGTACCAAACGACCGGCGTCGTTGTTGTGTCGCTTCAGCAGGGTTTTGATGTCGCTGCGCCTTCGGTAGGGGGCGTCCATGAATTCGCGGGACTTTTTGAAGCCGAAGTTGACGTTGTCCCCGCAGCCGCCCCACTCCCAGTCGCCGTCCGAGGGCAGGTGCTTGCTGCGACTGGCTAGTCTTCCTAGTTTGGCGAATCTGCTGCCTAGAGACAGCACGAGAAAGGGTTCTAAAGATTTTTTTTTCAAAGCTGCTTTGTTTCGATAATGTTTCTGACCATTTGAAAATTGTCGCAAGCGTATAGAACCTCATTATTACTTAAGCGCAGATCGATTAGATCGGAGATTTAGTAGAATGAATTAATCGCGATTTTTTTCAGGACGCGCGTAACGGCGCCATAAAATTTAGCATCGATTCATTACATTGCGAAAGCTCGTGAATTACCCGCGACGTAAATCATGTTCTCCCTTTTTAAGTGATCAATTTCAGCAAATAAATGTCACAAATAAGTAATGAACGACTTGTTCCCCGACTCGGAATATATACGAAAGGCGCGCTGTGGCCCGAGCGCGCGCGCGCCTCTGAAAGGAACGTGCATAATGGCCGGGGTATATAATCAACCGGCAATATTTCACGATTAAGAGAAAATGGATAAATTGTTAAATAGTATAAATCTAAGTGCCCCGGCCCGATAATCTCCGGGCCATTAAAGCATTCAGCTAGTTTTAACGTCTGATTCGCCGGGCACGATAAACTGTCGTTCCAGCGTCGTTCTCGACGACAGTCTCTTGTCAGGCGTCTTCTTTAATGTTTTCCGCGTTATCGCGCGCCGCGAAATACGCCGGATAGATAACGGCGGACACACGTCACTTACTTTATTGCACAAGTTTATGCCCGGCCGCCGCCGCCGCCGCCGCCGTCGTCGTCGTCGTCGTCGTCGCTCGAGGCCACAAATTACAGGTGTAATTGACGCGGAACACGCGGAAAGAAGATAATTATATCGACTCGGGAATTGCGCAGAAATCAATTTAGCTCTCGATTCCAGTTAAGAATGCCGTGAATTAAAAGCAAAAGCTCGAGAGAGAGAGGCCTTCGGACTCGACGAGCGTCTAATTGCCACCGCGGGGATACTCAATGCAAATTGAGGCTTGTACTATTAGATAAGGATTATTAATGAGGGTGATACCGATTTCAATGCGGATCTTTTTTCCGAGATTATTGTTTTAATAGCGGGATTCTTTCGTCCCTTTTTATGCGCCGCACCGCCGGGGGTTTTCATACTCCCGGGGGGGGATTTTTTCCGAGACAGGTTTTTTAAACACTTTGGCATTCAAGGTATTTATACTACTTGCTCTTGGTATTTTCTATTACTCGGTAGGAAACTAATGAAACGTCTTTTACCGTTGTATAGATACTTTTTCTGATTTTATTTATTGTATCATTATTGTTAATTCATATTCATAATACGGGGGTCATTCAAATTTAAGAGCTCGAAGCATCCATAAATTTAAAAAGACAGAGTTTAGATTCTCCCGAAGGTATTTTCTATATATTGTACATTTTTATTATGACACTCCTAAACAAATCGTAAAAGTTTGACGACTCAAAATTCCAGAACGAAGCCCAATTTAGAAACTATTCACCAACAGTTATAGAAGGCTCGAAACGCGGAAACGCGCCTCGAACATATAAAAAAAAAGGCAAGCAGGGGAATCAGCGACTTTATCAGATCGTCGAGCAACTTACTCTTGGGGTTCATCTTCTCGCAGGAGCACTCGACGAGGTCGCCCATGGTGCAGGCCCTGGTGACGGCGTAAGTCACGCCGGCGGCGGTGATAGCATTGACGAAGCCGGTTTCTCTAGTATCTGCAACAGAGAGGGAGAGAACGTCGAGCAGAACCCTTTAATTAGTCGTCGCGGCAATCGACGAGGATCGCCTGATGAGGCCACAATGGCCGCGCAGATAAGGCCGATTTACCTCCGCGGCCGGACGTTTCTTTCGAGGATGTGTGTGTGGAATAAAGGCGACGAGGGGATATGGGATTTCCGCTTTTCGGAATCGAGTTTCTCCCGTTTCCTGGAAGAAAGCGACGGCCGCCGGGGGGAGGAAGAGGTAAGGAGTGATAATTTCATCGCGAATACAAGCTGATTCTCGTCTCGGGACACCTGCGACGTCTGGTAATTACGAGATAACGAGCTGAAAAGACTAATAAAAATTCTGCGTCAAGCTCGCGGAGGACTTTTACCCGACGACCGGGGAATTTCACGAGAAGCATTGTCCCGACGATCATTGCATTGCGCAACAATAATTTCTGTTGAAAACTCAATTGCAGCCCCCGAGGATTGAAAAAACAATGGTCCGCCATCCACAGGCGGGGGATTGTTCCAGGCATGAACGCCAACCGGCAATTATCAAATCCATAAAACACTCTCTGGCCCACTGAGAAAGCCCCCCATTCATCCCCGTCGAAAAGAGAGCAAAACAAAGCGCGTCTGGAACCAAGTGGGCGTACTTCCGCTTTTCACCCTCGCGGAATTCGGGGGGGCCCCGAAAAAAGATCGCCGGCCCGCGCGAGATCGACTTTCGCGATGCTCTTTTTCTCGTGCTCCCATATATGAATATATATCGAGTCGGCGTGGTCCGCAGTAATATAAGGGGGTGGTAAAAGAATGCGCGCGACGGTGGGTGGTGTTGACGAGAGAGAGAGAGAGAGAGAGAGAGAGAGAGAGCGGAGAGCGGGCGCAAAAAAAAGCACCAGGAATATAAAGACAGACAGACGGAGGAACGCGGCGAAGGTCTTGGGAGCAGTCAGTTCCCACCGAACGGCAGAGATTCTCTCGGGTGCTGCTGTATTGGGTTTCACCTGTCACGCATCCACTCCATCATTAGCCGAACAATGCGCCAAAGCGAGTTCCACCCCCTTCCTCTCTGCAGAGAGAGAGAGGCGCGGAGCGGCCGATTTAAAAATGGCAGATTACGCTTCGGGACTTTTTTGTCCCGAAAGCTGGCTTGTGCGAATCGCCGAGCGGCCCTTTCACATATATATATAGGCGCGCGAGCCAAGGCGAGGCGAGGCGAGCAGCCCCTCGGCTAATAGACGCTTAATCGACCGCAGGACCGCGACTCGACGAGTAATGGCTCTTAGAGTGTGTCGGATGCCAATGCCCGGCTTTTGTGTGACCTGCACGTGTAAAGATCGAGTGAGGGATCCTCGAGTGCATTCCGAGTAGCGTTTCTTGTATCGCGGCAGCTCTCGCTCCTTTTATTGGCTTCTTGGCAGTTTTATCCAAAGTTCTTGCCCGTAAGAGTAACCCCCGCGAATTGCTCAAATTCCCCGCTAGAAAACTGACCGTTTCGCGAATACTCGATTATTGACTTGGCTCCGGAAAGGAGGCGTTATCGCAACTTTCTACAATTCCTTTTCCCCGGTTATCAATGAAATTCCTGCGAGAGCGGATAAGCGCTTTTTCCAAACCTAATATATCGATATCGAAATCAACGAATCGGACAAAGAACTGCCCTTAACCCGCAGGAATGTCTTTCTCCGCGACCGCGGCTCTCCGCGATCTCCGTTCCTTTGCTCTCGGATTTTTCCCCCGTCGGCCCCGACCGCGATTTCGCATTAAAAAGCCCGGGCCCCAATATCAGCGGCGCGCGATCGACGTCGGAATTAACTCATAACGTGGAATGCCACTCCAATTACGGAGCCTCGGTGCGACCTATCTGCCCGGGGGGGGGGGAGAGGCGCGGAATTCCCCGCTCTCGGGAAAAGATCCGTCATTCCTCGCGTATATAACGCGGGGATGTTGCTGCCGCTGCCGCTGAAGATCCGATCGGGCCGAGAGGGAGAGCCGCGAGCCAAGATTATTGTCAACCCGGTTGTTAGTGCTGCAGGTCGGATTCCGGACAATTATCTTTGTCGACTCCCGCGGTATTGCCTGCTAATCTCCCTTTTTTCGCCTCGACCGTCTATTTATATATCGTCACCGGTACAATCGTAATGAGCAATCCAGCGTGTCCATTAGGGGCTCCCGCGGCCTCGCCAGTTTCGAAAATCTAAGCGTACAGTTAGTCCCCCGACGGGGGAGCAAGATCCGCGATCTGGGAGGCGAGGCTCCCCGTTAAAAATCCTGGGTACACGTACTCCTAATTGAGAGGCAGAGAGAGCCGCGCGGAGTGGTTCGCGTGCGCGCGCCCTTAGGGGCAATCCTCGCGCGGGTGCAGATGGAGAAACGGCGATTCTCCATAGACACTTATAAGAGCTGCATCTCTAGGCAGGCCGGTCATCTGACGGTAGCGATCTCCCTCTGCAGGTTCCGCGCGAGGGGCGCGCGCGCGCGCGCTCGCGCATTAATAGCCGATCGACGGTGTATAGCGGCCGCGAGGGGGCGATTGAGCGGATGATGGCTCTCCTCCGTCCCGCGCGTTTCGGGCCCGCTAAAGGGCCCGGGTGACCGCGCGGCGCGGGGAGGAGGGAACCAGCAGAGAGAGAGAGAGAGAGTCCCGAGTCGACTCTCGCTCCTCGTCTTTCGACGAGAGCGAAGAAAAAGAAGGGGTTACGCGTTATAAGCCTTTCTCTCTCTCTCGTTCTGCTCGCTGGTTCCCATGGATTCCAGCCGGGTATATCTTCAGCGCGGATCGACGGACGAAGCCCCCCTCTCTCTCTCTCTCTCTCTCTCTCGGCTGCTGCTGCCAACGCGCGCCCGAGTATCTTCTGATGCATCGCCTCACCTTTCAGTGCGTATTTAAACGATACGATAGTTTTATACGAACGATCTGATATCCAGGACTTTGAGAGCGGAGCAGGGGGATGGGGAGAGAGAGAGAGAGCTGGCCTGAACGCCGCCGCCGCCGCCGCCGCTGCCGATATCCCTCGGACCTTTAACATGACGGAAGCATCCGATCCGAGCATCATTTGCGAAATCTCGCGGAGAGAGAGAGAGCAGCTCTTTCTCTGTCTGAAGGCCTGCCCCCAAAGATCGATCCTTTTTTCGCCAATTGCGCAACGCCTCTCTCTCCGACGCTCGAAGTAACTCATTTAAATAACTCGCCTTGTCCCCCTGCTTTCGAGGTATTTTAATTCACTCGAAGGACACACTCCTTGCTTTTAATTAGCTTATTATTGCGTTTCCATCGGTCGGTCCGACGAAGAAAAGCGCGCTCGTCGCGCTAACAGAGAATTTCACCCAGAAAGAAGACATCTCGCGGCGAGCGGCGCAAAAAAGCCCGAGCTCGCGTCGCTAAATAATCACCGTAAAAGAGATAAACGCTGGAAATCAATATAAACGGTAAAGCTCTCGGCCGACAGGCCGTTCTGGTTTTTTTTTTTTTTTTCTCCACAGGCTCTCTCGCGCGGCAATTGACTTTGGAAATACGACGCGCCGAAGGAAAAAGGCTAAGCGATCGCTGACGTTTTACAAGACGGCGCGTTAAGAGGCGCGCGGCGAAAGAAAGAAAAAAAGAAAAAAAAACCGGCCGCGATATAATTGAATAAGCTCTCTCGCGCGGGGAGGAAACTCGCGCGCGCATAAAGGAAAATCGGAATGCCTTCGCGCGCGACTCCGGAGCCTGGAACGAAGCCGGGCGTATAAATCACGGAGGATCAATTAGACACACGTAAGGGGGGGGGGGATATATCGCTCTCGTCTGGAAATTCGCTCTCTGTCAGGGGACTCGATCCTCGCGATCGTTATTATCGGCATTCCGCCGGGCAGCCAGGCGCATGCGTGCACGTAGAGCCAATTGCTGCCGACGATCCGCGCGCGCGCGCGCGCCGGCCTTCCTATTATTTGTCACGTTTTCAACGACGCGCGGCGGCGGAGCCTGTCGCCGCGCGGAGATTGAAACGTTGCCTTTCAACGCCGCTTTGCCACCGAGTAATGTACGAATTTGCTACGACGACTTGGATTGCTGCGGTTTTTTTTTATTTTTTCAGCCGCGGTAGATTTATGGATTGCTATAGCCCCGCTTTCCGCGGGGACGCTACCGATTTCAGGACGGGTTATTCGTTAATAATTCGCGTCCGCGCGGAAAGCAGGAAACGCACGGAGAGAGACGATAAAAACGAGCAAAGTATTTTATTGCGCTACCTCGAGAAATGAGTAAGAAAAATGGGATAGGAATACAAATATAAGCAATTACGCAGATACGTATATCAGAAAAGTATTCAATACGAGATTCCAGCGCCTCTTCCTCGTAAAGATCGGTAATGGCCAAAGTGTGGGAAAGCTGTGGTGGCTCTCCCTCTCTCTCTCTCCCGATCCGCGAAAGCGCGAGTAAAGTGCATACGCAAATTTCGACGTATTTGTCATGAATTCCGCGCGGCGCAGCGGCAGCGGCCCGAAGTAGGAGAGAACCTATACTGATCTTGAATGGAGCCTTTCAATTGAAATGAGAAATTCAAATTAGACAATAGTGTAACGACGGGGTCTAACCTGCCCGGAAAAAGCAGCCCCCCCCCCTCTCTCCCTCTCTCTCTCTCTTCTCTCCGTATATCCATAAATCGCTCGGAGCGCCCCGTAAATAACCCGCGGAATATTCAATGAGAGCGTATAGGTACATACGCTCCCAATAAATACCGCGTTTCCAATAAATACCAAGCGCGGACGCATGAATGCGCGGGAATCGCTCGGCAAAAATCTCGCTCGAATGACCAACTGCGGCCGCGCGCGGCGTCTGCGCGCTCTGCCCTTCTTCCCCCCGCCGCGGGGAGAGAGAGAGAGAGAGAGATTCCTCCGCGGACTTTTGAATATCTCGCCTGCTGCCGCCGTCGCCGCCGCCGCCGCCGCCGCTGCACAGAGGGATTTAATTACGGCCTCGTAAATAAGACGAGATCGCGATTTCGCGTTTCGCGTGCAAGCTCCCGGCTCGAGAGAGCCGAGAGTCCCGCCGATATCTATACAAGCATGCTCGGGCACCGCGGCGAGCAAGAACGGATTATTTATTGCCCGCGCGAATGGGAGCAGCGGAGCTGACTCTCTTTTTCTGGAGCGAATCACTCCAGCGGGGGGATTATCGCCGCTGATTGATAAGTGCGGCTTGAAATCTGTGTTTTCTACGTGATTGCGCGCGGCGGACTGTTTATTCGACGCGCGATTTAATCGTCGCGGCGGGTTTTTGCGCGCTCCGAGCGCAAGTTCCTCTCGCGTGGACTTCGAAAACGTACAGTGGTAAGAAGATAATGTAGACGTTTCGAAAGGTGTCGAGCTCAAAAATAAGAAACAAAGGTAGGTTGCAGTGCTTTTTTCGACGAGAGCTAAGAAGCGGTAATTTATAAGGGTGCAATTTAAATTTTTATACTCGAAAATCAGTAAAGAAGCATAGAAAAACATTATTATCGCACAATGGGGCGGCAGTAAAAAATAAAGATTTACCGTCCTTTTGGGACTTGGTCTAGAAGCAGCTAAACAACTCGACAAAGAGCCAAGAATAATAAGGTCCATTCTCATCAGGCTAAGAATTTCCAAACAAATTCCTCAGAAAATCTCGGCAGAAGCCTTTCCGCAGAAGGAAGGCTCGTTCCGTCCCCCCACCTCGCGCAGCTCTTGTCTTCCGTCCGGCTCCCTTGTGTTTCGACTCGACGGAGCATTCAAACGTCAGTAGTAGCCTCGCCGAGTCTAACAAAGTAACAGATCTGTCCGGTGCCTATACGTAGCACGACTCTCTCTCTCTCTCTCTCTCTCTTCCCCTCCGTTCCTCTCCGTATAAACGCAGTCGTCGGATACAATAAACGTACGGGACACTAAACTGTTTGCTGCTGTCAATCCCCGCTGGAAGATACCACGGCGGAAGGAGGCAGAGGGAGAGAGAGAGAGAGAGAGAGAGAGAGAGAGAGAGAGACAAGCCGCGCTCGCCTATATGGATAATGCGAATGCCGCGGGTTATGTACGCCCCGCGGGCTAAAATTTATCGCCGTCGCGCGCGGGAACGCCGATTTTTCTCGCTCCGACGGCATTCTTTCCGTTCGCCGCCTCCCCGAGTCAGCGGAGCTTCTGTTCGCCGAGTGAGAGCGAGCCATTTTTGCGAATTCGCGTAATGACGATCGTTTCGAGCCGTTCGTTGCCGCGACTGAGGGATTACAGCTTTAGGTTTCTTCTTTATATAGATACATTCACTTTTAACGCAGAAGTCCCTTTAAATTCACCAACGATCCCGAGCTCCCGAGCTTCTCTCTCGGTCCAAAAAGGGCTCGCAGCTCACGAGATCGGAAGACACGCGAAGAAAGTCATCATTTCGACAGGTAGTGTTCCCAGTTCACTCGGACCTAAGCTCGAGCGGCAAACATTACCCAACGGCGTAGGGGGGCTTTGCGCAAAATATTGTGTCGGCACGGTCGCCGCTCCGGGGCCCCATTGTGGAGCAGGAGTGGGGGGGCCCCGGGGCCCCCGCGTCGAAGCTATCAGCTCTACATTTGCATGATTTATTTACGACTCTCGGCTACAATGCCGAGCCCATGAGTGCCGATGATGCGCGCTCCCGAAAGGGCCCGAACTCGTAAAACTCCGCTTAGCAGAATAGAAATGCCCCAGAGAGCCACCAGGCATTATTCTCCCTGGTTTCTTTTTTTTTTCTTTTTTTTTGTAAGCGGGATTCCTCTCTCGGAGACACAATCGGGGACTACTGTCCGAGAGAGAGGAGGAGGCGGATGAGACGCTGGGGACACGAGGACATCGCTCTTGCGATTATGAGTTTTTATGCCTTTATTGGGAGCCCCTTTGTCGGGCCTGACAGTTATGAGGGGGCATGAATGATTACCGGCCCGCGATCAATGTGCTTACGTTCTATTGAGTGCCGGTCAATTTGTATGCTGTGTGGGCTTCTTGACGGATTCGAGTTGACACCTTGTTTCTCTCTGACAAATGCTTTTGAAAACTCCTCCTCCTCCTCCGTGCCTTTTCACTTCGAAAGTTAAATAGCCGCGCGGCGGCGGCTTCCGCGAAATTTATCGGCCGCGATAATTTTCCATTTACCGGCGCGCGGGCTCGATTAATTTAAAGTGCACACGTAATAATTAGGCCAGAGAGCGAGATCAACGCGAGCCGATAAGCTCGGCCGAACAAATTGACTGCAGATATCGGCCTTAAACGCGCGGGATTTATCATGTCGCTAAGTGGATCAAATTAAGCGGAAAACTTAATTTATACTCCCCAGCTCCGCTCCCGGCGCATAAATCCGGCAATTATCCGATATAACAACAAAAACGCGGCCCGATTAATGCATTACTAACAACTAGTTCGATTAGCCGACCCGTTGAGACGGCTTTCCATTAGAGGCGGCAATAATCGCGCGGGATTCAATCAATCCGCGGCTTTTCCCCAATCCAAACTAGACGCGTGGCTGCAAATTGCCGCCTTTTCTTTAAAGCCCCGACGGGGGCGACGACAAAGCAAGGAAAATTACGCGCACGCGTCGGATCGGAGGATATACGTGTGCGCGCGGCTGCCGGCGGAGGCTTTACTTAGCGTTCGCTCGCTAATTTGCGACGCTGCTGCTGCTGCTGCCGAGGTAGAGAAAGGAAAGTTGCTATTGTTCGCGCTGAGCGCTCCGGGATGTTCCGTTGGTCGAAGGTAAGAGTCGATTGTGCGTCGAGATAAGGAATTTTCACGCTGGTATTTAAGCCGTTAAACGCCTCATTATTTACGATTTAACATTTCAATTTTCACTGTTTAATATAAGAAGATCGAAAGCTTCGATTGGCACTTTTATTTTATCCCCTCGAAAAATGGAAACCTACCCGAGAGCTGATGTGCAGAGATTTAAATTGGTTATAGATACATCGATAGATAGGATTAGTCATCACGTAAGGAAGCAATAAATTCTCCAATCTCATGCAAATTAGAAATCGCACCTGCTCCTCACGACCAATCGATTAAAACCGCCAAATAAAGCATCGTTGCCGCGGCGCGCAAGACTCGTCCGCGGAAAACTCGGCGCGCATCCTGAAATTATCGTCTCTGTAAAATAATCACCCGCTTCCTCCGCGTCGATTAGCCTCCCGCGATAATCGATACGACGCGCGTTCCGAGTACGCGGCCGTGGAAGGATATAAATAATAATCGCGTGATAAGTGAAAACGACAGTGCGCGCCAAGCGTAATATGGTATAAGCGAAGTAAAAAAAAAAGGTCGCAGTGTCGCCAGAGATAATTATTGTACGACGCTTTCGCGGAAAGAGAGGAGGGCGGCGCGCGTGTATTGCGCACGCGCGGATCTTCCGGGAATTCGAGGGTATATATATAATGCGAGGAGGTACAGCGTAATAATGATAATGCGGCCCGATTTTTAAAGGCCGAGCGTCGTAAATTAGATCGCGCCGCCGAGCGAAATGATGATACTTAAACCGGAGGCTTGATGATTGTACGTCTCCGCGTTTATCTCGGATCTACTCGTTAAAAATACAAAGTTTTCGAGGGAGATCGTTTCCCGGGGCGCGCGCGCGCTCTTTTTCCGGCGTTTTACCGCGAATAAATAATTCGAGATCGTAAAGTTTCGAGAAGACGAGCTGAAAATCGCCTAGTCTCCCCCTTCCGATAAATACCAGCCTGAGATAAAAAAAAATGGCGCAATGAAATAAAAGTTCGCGGGGAGAACAACACTCTTGCCTTTTAAAGGGGCCGAGCGATTAAAGAACTCGAACTCGTCCGCAGCTCCTCTCGCTCTCTCTCTCTCTCTCTCTCTCTCTCGGGGCAGATTTCAAAGCGTTAAAGCGTGAAAAAGAAAGGACACGCGCGAAGAGAGCTCGAAACCCGTTTAGTCGCCATACATAATCGTGTATCATCGGTGGGTGGCAGATTCCTCGCTCGGGCAAAACGGCCCGTACGTTATCGATTTTATTGCGCGGATCTCTCGCCGAGGGCTCCAACAGATCCAAGTGAGATATCCCGAGTGGAGCGCAGGGAGGGGGGGGGGGGGGGAGAGGGGGGG